>JAOWMA010000066.1:0-178281 GCA_025962755.1 Colletotrichum tropicicola
TAGTAATCTTTTTTCTTTAAGTTTAAAAAAATTAATAATACTTAATAAAAAAGAGTATTTAGTAATTTTTTTTCTTTAAGTTTAAAAGATATAAATAGGGTAGTTAATATTATAAACTATAATAATTTAAAAGTATAGTTTTAGTTTAGTTTATCTAAAAGTATAAATAGTTAAAGGTCTTATTTTTATATTTTCTAATAAACTATAAAGGTTATTTATAAGTTTTATAGTATATTATATTACTTAACCTTAGTAGTTATCTATAAAGGTGTTTAAGTAGGTAGTAAACTACTAAGTTTTTAAGATACTTAGTGAGTCTTCGGCGACCACTGCGGCGTCCTGAATATGGTCTAGTGTGCCTTCCTTACCTTTGCCCTGGGAGATCCCCGCTTGGTCCACTGCAGCACGGGCCGATGCAAGGGTCGTGCTCGCTGTCGCTGCACGGCAACCACGGCCACTGGACGAACACGTCGCCGCTTTAGGATAATTTAACGCTGTCATCGAAGCACTTCGAAACCAAGTGAGCCGCTTACTCCAACGACCAGTCACGCCGCGGCCCTGGCAGGTCCAAACAACAAGTCTGTCGAAACTGATTGATACTTCCCACCTAAACTAGCAAAAAGACGCTTAAAGGCCGCGAGTCTCCAGCCCCATTTCCTTCTCCAGCTTCTCACTTCCCTCCGCTCTTTGGCCCTCCGAGCTGGTTTCCAGCCCTTCCACGACGTCGCTGAAACCGGTCACGACATGCGGAATCAGGCGTCTCCTTGTGTGGGAAGAAGAGATTGGACAGGTAGTAGATGAAAATGGATAAGAAGAACCCGTACAGCCAATTGAAGCTGAACAGATTGGCGAGGCCCTCGTCAATGTGAACCGTCTTCGGCGACACCTTGGCAGCCAACCCGGGCAGCACAGGGATGATGACGAGCACAGTCGCTGCCGCCGCCCGCCAGTTGGTGCCGTACTTGCCGTAGCGGTAGATGCCGCGGGGGTCGTAGAGCGCAGGAACGTCGTACTTCCTGTGCTTGACCAGCCAGTAGTCGGTGAACAGAATCCCGGCCATGGGACCCATAAAGATTGCGTAGGCGCTCATAAAGTTGAGGAAGGCTTGGCCCGAGGAGACGATGATCCAGGGGCACAGGGCCCAACCGCCGACCACGGCGACGAAGATGGTGCCGCGACGGATGTTGAACCACATGGGCGCTACCGTCGTGATTTCGTTGGCAAAGGAGACGGCGTTGGCGCTGATGTTGACGCTGATCTGGGCGAGGAGCCAGATGGAGGCGCAGAAGAACGCCGCCGCTCTGCCGCCGGGCGTGTTCTGCCATGTCTCGAGGATCTCGAGCGGGGTCCAATAGGGCACGCCCCAGATCTGCTGTGCTGCGGACGCAGAGATGACGCCGAAGAGAGCGACGATGGTCTTGAAAAAGGGGATGACGGGCAGCTGCCACAGCTGGGAGCTCCTCGTCTTGCTGAAGCGAGAGAAATCCGAAATATTGACGGCAAGCGTGCTGTATCCGCCAATCACGCTGGTCTGGAACATGTGTGAACATCACACGATCAAAGTGGCAATGGAGATTCACTCACCAGATTAGATATCCAAAGCCAGGCACGTTCTGAACCGTGAACCTGGCTGGGCTGGTTGAAGAACTCGCCCTGGCCGCCGGCGCGCACCGCGATCCAGATTACCTAGATCAAAAACGTCAATGGGGCTGCAGAACATCTCAGGATACCAACTTACCATCCCGATGGCCATTGGCGGTGTTAGAATCGTCTTGACCCAGAACATATATTGCAACTTGTGAGTGGGGATAAGCAGCATTGGGAACTGGAGGAGCCAGTAGATGAAGTAAGACACCATCCCCACCGTGGTAAGGCCAGCGGAAGCAGGCAGATGATTCGGGATATCCTTGAAACTAGGCCAGATTGAGGCGATAACCTGGAAAGATGGTCAGTTACAATACAAATCGCCACATTCTAGAAGGGTTTGAGGTTACTGACAGCCGTAACGCATGTGCCTCCGTTCGCTGTCTGAACACCGAACCAAAACATGGCCAATATACCGCGGCTGATGACGGCAAAGTAGCTGAACCAGTATCCAAAGCTTGCTCGCGAGGCAATGGGAAAGGGTATGTGCAGATCTGCACCGATTGCTCCGCTCAGGACCGTCGGGATGGAGTTGCAGAAGCCAGCGAGTAAGACGATGAGAACGGCATCGGTGGCAGTGTGACCTTTCAGAAGAGGCTTTAGACTGTGGCTTGAGGACTGAGTAAGGGTTTTGCGAGTCAAACTCACCGGTCGTGACGATGGCCGAACCAGTACTCCAGGTAGAAATGGTCACAAGGTCAGAGAACCAGTAGGTAATAAAGGCGCCCTTGCCCCATGTTTGCCGTTCGGGGGGCACAGGGTCCATATCAGAGTTGGCCCAGACATAGGGCGGCGCGATGCTGCTCTCCTGCTTGGGCAGCTTCCAACTCTTGGGATCGGTGAGCCTGAGTTTAGCCTTGTCCTTGAAGGCTTGGCCGCGTTCCCGCAAGTTTGCCTTTTCCAACATCTTGGCCAAAGGGCTGCTGTGATGCGCCTCGACACCTGAGTATATTGTTATGCAAGGAAACGAGACCGTGCCGATTCGAGCAAAAAGTAAAAATGCCACATCAAGTAAGGGGACCAAAGGATAGAACCGAGACCTCCAGGGCGGACTCTGGGATCTTGCACGACCGCGGATTGTCCATCGTATTTCAAGAAACAGAACACGGACGCGATAGGCCCGACGTTGCACACACCTTGGAGAATTAGCCGTGACCTGGACCCTGCCCAAATCCGGGGTCAAGAGGACGACTATCTCGTCAGCATGGACGTGGAGAGATAAGAACATCTCCTCCAATTGCCAGCTGCTGCAACATGATTACGCGAGTCCGCGGGGTCTCGGGTATGGGTGGATCCCTCGGCCGGGGCGCTATCGAAGGTCCCCGTATCGGTGGGGCAAGATTTAACTCGGAAATCCAATTGGCTCTTTCTGTCCGTAGCGGCGATCACCGGCCACGGCTCGGGGTGGGTCCTGAGCCCCCTCGGTCAATGAAAGACTCTGGAATTCTAATCTCGTCGTTGTGTCTTGAGATAAAAGATAAGATACCTAGAGAGGAAGGATGCAGCGACCAACACCGAGAGACACCCGTACCGGCCGGGCAAAGATGCGGAGGGCCGGTTTCAGTGACATGTCGAACTTATCGGCCAGTCTTTCTGCCAACTAATCCTCACCCAGCCCGAACGTTAGTTACTTGCCATGTTCTGAAAACGAGATACCAATGTCCATGTCATCCATTTTGAACAACCGTAGTAGATTGACTTGCGTGTCTTGCACCCGGCGCAAAGTCAAGTGCAGCAAGACTATTCCCTGCACCAACTGCGTTCGAAGGTGAGAACCCGCGGCCGGCCGAGGTGACTGCATTGCCATTGGGGAGCCAGAGCTAACACATCAGACCTCTTATTATAGAGGTGAACAGGAGGCATGCGTTCTCGGTCCTACCGAAGCAACGTCGCCAACAGTCGTAGATCGTCAACCAACGTCTCGACGTCCGTCGGCCTGTGACACGCCCTCGCAGCTGACCAGCCAGCAACAGGAGCTGGACTTTCTCCGCCGCAGGATCGCCGAACTCGAGGGCGAATTGCCGAAAACCACCACGACTTCGGGCCAGCTGCATCACCCGCTTCCACCGCAAGAAGATGCGGGTTCATCAACCGAAGTGGTGCCGATGTGTCCGACACTGCTCGGCTCACAAACAAACCCGAGAAGCCCTACCGACGTAGTGAGCGATCGCGGCGACCATGCCGACGCGGTCATGAAGGATGCCGCATCAATCCTCGAGTTTCTAGCATGGGGGCGGCGCAAAGACCCAGATTATCACTCGGTCGTCTCGCCCGAGGCCACCTTAACCGCCGGGACGGCCTCGGGCGACGTTAGGGACTCCCACAGAGGGGAGCTGACGACGGACACGTTTGGCGAGTGCTCGCAGCTTGCCATCCTGCAACTCCTGCTACCGAGTCCACGGCAGATCTGGCAACTGGTTCACTACCATGAGGAGTGCCTGCTATGGTACCACGGCTCGTTCTTCGCACCCAGTTTCCGGGATCAGCTGGAGACTTTCTACAGCCGCCACAGTGGCACAATCGACAGCCCCGGGGTCAACCTGCAATGGGTAGCCCTTCTCTTTTCCATCATGGCTGCGAGCCTGACTTGTTCGCCGCCTGCCCGATTCCAATCCTGGGGATTTCGGGACCCGGAGAGGACCACGCTCTCCAAGCGCTGGTTCGGCGCCGTCATCACCTGTCTGAACGAGGCCGAGTATACCGCCAACTTGAGCATCCTATCGTGCCAGGCTATCGCCACGAACACGATTGCCGCACACCTCTTGGGGTTCAGCAATTCCCAGAGTATCCATCCGGCAGCGGCTGTTCGAATTGCCCAATCTCTTGGTCTTCACGGCCGCGGATGGGAGACGACTGGCAGCACGATTGACAGGGAGATCGGTCGACGAGTCTGGTGTCAACTATGCAGCCAGGACTGGTTCGGCATACCATTTTCTGAGAGCTACTTGGTCAACCCGCTCTACTCAACTTCCGAGCCGCCAGTTAACTGCCATGACCATGATATGCTGCCGCTGCCGGCAAACGTGCCCACCATCACAAGAGGTCGCGTCCATCATGCCTCAGCTTCAAGACGGTGTGATGATGTGCAATACTGCGTACACTCGCTATGAGCAGGTGCTCACATGGGATGCCCGTCTTCGCACTTTGGTAACGACAGAGAGGCCCTTGTTTTTGTCCAACGTCCCCATTGAGCCGGGCTGGCACTCATGGATTCCCTGGGCCCGTCGGGCCTTGGCAATCAGCTCCGGCCATAAGGTCATCATGATCCACCGATCCTTTCTGTCCGACAGTTTCACCAACCCGGCCTTTGCATTCACCCGCCGGACCTGTCTCGCCGCTTCGAAAACCATCATCAAGGAGTACAAGTGTGTTGTCGAAGAGGACGGGCCGGTGCTCTGGATCCACCAGGCCTTTTCCGTCGCCGCATCCATCATACTCTTGCTGGACGTGCTTCACAGAGATCCAAACGACAGGGAGTCCACCGAGCATAAGCAGCTTGCTGAAGACGTTGTCGAGATATTGCGCCATTGCCGCAATAGCATGATCGCCGTTCGCGGAATCAAGCTACTCCAGGCACTTCTTGCCGAGGTCTCCAAAGTCACTTCTACCCAAGCAGCTCCGAACCAAGGACGCAAGCGCAGGAGAAACGAAGACAGCTTCCTGCAAGACATTCACGACAGCCCGGGCATGAGACAGCCTCACAAATTCGACTTCCCAACCTTCGTTAAGGCTTTCTACGAGGGGAACTCGAACAGCCAGTCTACCCGGCAACATCGTAGTGCCGATTCTCAGGGATTGCCCCAGACTGGTATTCCTTCGCAAGATCCGCCGCTCAACTATCATAACAACGAGCTGAACCAAGCGGATGCGGTTGAGTTTGTGGAGTCTGACCTCAGCTTTCCGCTTCCGCCGGCAGGTCTTGACGGAGGCAATGGCTTCGGGAATCTCTTGTATCTGGTAAACCACGACTGCTTCTCTATGCCTTGAAATTTTATCGATTTTACATTGCGTCATTTGTTACATGTTTTGCTGGGGTTGGATCGACAGGCCTTCCATGACTTACACGATATTATGACTATGTTTCCCGTTGTATTTATTTGCGCCTTTGTACAGCAATAATGTGCTTGGTATGAGTTTCATGTATTTCTCACTACTTTTGATCTATCGTCTATGCAGAAATTCTCTCAAAGAACTTTCCAATCGCCTTTTGCACGGCTTCCAGGTCCTCCATGATGGGCTGATGCCCGCTCTTCACCACTTCCACCCAGCTATCGCCCCCCACCAGGTTATTCAGATCCTCCGATCGACTCACGGGGCTGATCATATCTTTGTCCCCAGCAATGAAAACAGCCGGGCACTTGATCGCCGCATAGTCAGGATCGACGTGCCCGAGGTCGACGATGGCCTCGCAAGTCTGAGCGTATCCCTCGGGATCCGAAGCAGCGACCATCTCCCGCACGAGCTGCCGGCACGCGGGGTCGGCGGTCCGTTCGGGTGTGTCTTCGTAAAAGTTGGACTTGCTGGCCACGTCGGCGCCGAACGCGATGCCCTTCTCCCTCACGCTGGCGGCGAGGTCGAGCATGCGCTGGCGGGCCGCGGGAATGTGGCCCGCCGCGCGGCCGGGGCCTAGGAGGACGAGACCGGCGACCGCTTCGGGGTTCTGGGCTGCGTAGTGCAGGGCGACGATGGCGCCGAGAGAGTGGCCGATGAGGACGGCCTTGGCCGTTTGCAGGTGCTTGCCTTCAGCTGCTTGGAGAGATGCGACGAGATGGTGAAGGTCGTCGACATGGCCAGCGACAGTCAGCTTCTTGGTCGGGTCGGCCAGGGGTGTCTTGCCGAAGCCCTGGAAGTCGACTAGTAGGATGTTGTAGGACTTCGGAAGACTCTCCAGAAGGGGTTCAAAGGTTTCGGTTGAGGCGCCGAGGCCGTGAAGGCAGATGAGGAGTGGTCCCGAGGGAGTTCCAGCTGATAAGTAGTGCGTCTTGGTCCCCGAAGGAGTGGTGAAATAGGATGAAGGGCCTTGTGTCGACATCGTGAGAATAACTGTTTGCTTTACTTGGAGATAACACTTGTCGTAACTCGTCCCGGACTATGTAGGAGTTAGGGACGATGACATTGATCGTGTTTTTCGCTCCCAACTGCATGTCCATATTACACGATTAGGGAATCAGAGACCCCTGACCCGTCGGCCGAGGTTGGGAGGATCACTTACACGACCTCGGCCGAGATCAATGAAGCATTCAGGATTGTCTATTCTCACTCATCTTTATCACTGATAAGGCGATTTTGTCACGAATGTTCATTTATCGAATTGGCAACTGGAATTTCGGGAGTACGACAATCTGATAAAAAGAGCAACGCAACGGGACTTACTCGAACGGCTACCGCAGTAACTCTAAATCAGTTGTGATTTTGCCTTGACTCTTTCGCAATAACAGATTTCAATACGATTCAAGATGGTTATCACGTCGGTTGTTACTGAGGAAGCGACGGACCTTCGTCTTCTGCCCCAGAAGATTCAGTTCAGCGTCCCCCATGCCGAGCAGACGACAGGCCGCGTGGTTCCGATTCCGCATGCGGATCAGAGCAAAGTAGACTTCGGCGCCGAGATCTACGGCATCGACCTGAACAACTTCACCGACGCAGACTTTGAGTTTATCTCAGATGCCCTGCACAAGCACAAACTGCTTGTTTTCAAGGAACAGCCAGAGATGCTGAAGCCGCAGCAACAGTACAAGCTGACTTCGAGGTTTGTACAGCACCAAGTCTCTCCATCTGCACTCATCTGACTTTCGACTAGCTTCGACCCGGATGAGAAGACGGGCGGATTCGCTCACGGCAAAGACCCCTTTCTCGTTCATCACAATGGCGTCGACATCTTTGGCATCAAGAAGCGTCCAGCCATCCCCGAGCAGCCCCAAGTACACATTCTCGGCCGCGGACCCCTGCCGGACGATCATTATGGCTTCCCTCCCGGCTTCGAGGTCCAGGGCATCGACCACGAGGAGTTTCACCTCCCTCCCCACATCCCCGCCGAGGACCGCGAGGCCGGCGCATCCCGCTTTTACCAATGGCACTTTGACGGGGCGCTGTACTCCATCCCCCCTCCCCGTGTCGGCTGCCTCCTCGCCGTCCGGACGCCCAAGGGCCCGGACGCCACCGTGCGGTGGGATGACGGCACCGGCACCGAGATGAAGATGGCTCCCGGAGCTACGGCCATGGTGGCAGGTAGCAGGGCGCTGGCGCTCCTGGACGAGGAGACACGCAACATTGTCATGAACAGCAAGATAGAGTACGCGCCGCACGCCTTCGTGTGGATGGCTGGCGCCCACAGCACGCGGTTGGGCCACCTGATCGAGACCGAAGGGCTTGAGAAGCCGCTCGATCAGCTGCCGAAGTGGAACGAGGAGGGGATCTGTGTTTACCCTATGGTCTGGACCAACCCAAAGACGGGCGAGAAGTCGCTGCAGGTCCACGGCCAAGGCGCTTTCAAGCTGTACTTGAAAGACAGCCCTGACGGCAAGGAGAGGGTTGTTGATGACCTGAAGGAGGTCAGGGAATTCATGGACAAGTGAGTATCCTTGGAATCTCATCTGAGACTGCAGGCTGACTTTTCATAGGATCATGAGACCAGCTCTGCAGCCGGAGAACATCTACGCCCATCCGCACCAGGAGCAAGACGTGATTCTGTGGTACAACAGGGCTCTCTGGCACAGCATTGTGAGTTCCTTTTCTACAAGCTGCTCGGGAACTTTGACTAACTCTTAAAAGACGGAATTTCCCAAGTCTTATGGGCCTCGTGTGATGCACCAATGCAATGTGGCAGCAAGTGATCACCCTGCTGCCTGAGAGGCTTCATCCTGTCGATGCTGTCCACTCAGGTTTCCAGATACTATAGCGCTAGACTTATGTAGATGAATTAAATGATTGTGCTTCAATCTGAAATTAAGGCAACGCCTAGCTTCCTTGCTGCCGTCCGTTGCTTTCGTCGTTCTCCATACATATCCTCCTCTCATAGGTACGGATACCGATAAGTCAATCTCGAACAAAACAACTCGAGACCCGCACGTTTGTTCGGCGTTTGTCGTTACTAGATTGAATTTGCAAATGATTAGTTCAGATGTCTCAGATGACAGGCGTGTGTTGTAAGTACAGATTGGGGCAATAGAGGATGGTTAGACTTCACGGAGAGGTCCGTCAAGCTACCCAAGGGTCTGCAAATGCGACGTCCCTCTCACAGCGAAGGACGCCACCGGCTTACGTTGTCTGTCTTCTAGATACTCATTTCGGGGTTGTATTGCTGGCTCGGGTAGCTGTTTCCATCAGCTCGGCCGAAGCTACTTGTGCGGTCAGATAAGGTTCGGACCAGCGATACGACGAGAAACACAGTCTTATCGATCGTCATCAATTCGTGTGAAAGGTCTATTCCTCGAGAATGTGAAGATTATATCAATAATTTGGCGTGATTTTGAGCCACCGTCAAAGACAATCCAATCCCCTATCGTTTGAGTTGAATATCAATAACCCATTGCCAACACTCAACCCAATCTCTCAACGCGAGTCCCGAGTTTTACAACACAGCGAAGATGGAGAAGCAAACCAAGTACGTCGAGCGGGAAATCTGCAAGGTAAGCACACAGCTGGTGGCAAAAATATTCGGGAAATCTTCGTGTTCAGCGAGTAACCAACGTCAGATCTCCTTTCGCGACTTCGAAAACCGCGTAGACGAGATTACAAGCCAGCTGTGCTCGGCCGCCGAAAACGTCGGCTTCTTTGCCATCGAGGATCATGGCCTGACCG
Organism: Colletotrichum tropicicola; assembly: GCA_025962755.1. Classification (NCBI taxonomy): domain Eukaryota; kingdom Fungi; phylum Ascomycota; class Sordariomycetes; order Glomerellales; family Glomerellaceae; genus Colletotrichum; species Colletotrichum tropicicola. Next base: position 9,445 of record JAOWMA010000066.1, read on the forward strand.
AGCCCGAAGTCCAGGACATGCTGTCCAACGCGGAGTCCTTCTTCCGCCTCCCGGACGGCGTCAAAGCCACCGTGCCATGGAACCCGCAAAACGTCGGGTGGGAGAAGCTGTCGCAAATCCGGCCCTCCACGGGCGCCCCGGACACCAAGGAGTCGTACCAGATCCAGTTCGGCGAGAACATGAACGGCCTCTGGCTCGGCGAAGACGCCCTCCCCGGCTTCAGGGGCAAGACCCTGGACTTCATGCACCGGGTGCAGGGCATCTCCGAGAAGATCATGGTCTGCCTCGCACGCGGGCTGGGCTTCGAGGACCGGTACTTCATCGACTGGCACGACGTCTCGCGGCCCAACTCCCAGTCGACGCTGCGCCTCATCCACTACTACGAGACGCCCAAGACGGACGACGGCCAAGTCTACCACCGGGCGGGCGCCCACGCCGACTGGGGCTTCCTCACCCTCCTATTCCAGAAGACGGGCCAGTCCGGCCTAGAGGTATGCCCCGGCCGCGAGGCGGTGACGGAGCACGGCCTCGGCGACGAGTGGACCAAGGTCGACTTCGAACCCGGCGTCATCGTGTGCAACATTGGGGATCTGCTCATGAGCTGGAGCGACGACCGGTTCAAGAGCACGTTCCACCGCGTCAAGGCGCCTTGCGAAGAGGGAGACTTTTACGGGGAGCGGTTCAGCATCGCATTCTTCAACCAACCGTGCAAGGACGCGATTATCCAGGGTCCGAAGGGCAAGTACCCCGTCGTCACGGGAGAGGAGTTCAACCGGAACGCCATGAACCGAATGTATAAGGCTGCGCAGGAGAAGCTGGCCGCAAAGAAGCTTGCGGAGAAAAAGGAAAGACCAGCCATGGTCACGGCCACGCCTATTCAGGCGGGAGCATGAATGATGCTCCCCGAATGTATCGCCTTGTACTTGGAATGAAAGAGAATGTTTTACCAGTTGTATGAACGAACAACCTGCTCCCATGTCAAACACAATCATACCATTAAATGATATCAAATTTGGTCAACTCGGTCATAATTATTTCTGCTGATTGTCCGAAGGCTTTGTCATTCAACGCAGGTTTGAAGCTATTAACATGAAAGGGCAAACAGATGACAGGGGCAGATGGAAAACCCGGCGGTTCTTGGTGATCTAAAGTGTTCTCTAACCACGCCAGGTGTCTATTCCACAATGAGAAGTTCTAAACTAATTCCTTGGGATTCACTTTGAAACATGAACACCCTACCCGTGAGGGTGGAATGAAATGCCTGTCTCGCATGTTCCCACAATAGAGCGCAAAAACAGTGACGCCGGCAGCAATGGACCGAAACATCACCTCTTGGAATCCCAAGTCACAACGATCCAGATTTCCATGATTCCAGATTGAGAGAACGTCGAATCCTCACACTGGATCGAAACCGCCATTCCATTCATGAAATCGCTGTCTTCCGTCCCCCGCTTTGATAAGCCCCCCTGCAACCTCGGCCGAGCTTCCTCGCCATCACCAACTCGACCACGCGAGCTCGGCCGACTCCAATTCGGCCAGAGATAAGGTTGCTCGATTCGAATCCTACCTACGAAGCACTGACATGAAACTTGGATACAGGTTGGGAGCAAGATACCGGGAAGAGAACGGGCGAAGTGAACGGCACTTTCACATGGCTGCATGGCTCATCGGAACTACCTACCTAGTCCTCAAGACCAACTAGTCTCGCGTCAAGTCGAAGCGGGATGGATCTATAATAAATCAAGGGCATTCTCATCCATGCGACATCTCTAACAGGAGTGAACGGACCTCTGACCAAGAACACCTTCTGAACATCCCCAACTCACCAGTACCCAAGTCCCAGCATCACAATGTCCCCGGCAGCCTTGAAGCCCCAACCCACCTTCACCATCCGGGAGATGGAGAAGACGCCCAAGGAGAAGCACGACTTCGGGGCCGTCGTCACCGGGCTCGACCTGGACGACATCAGCGGCAAGTCGCCCGGTCCATCCCACCCTCCCGCTTGCAAGGATAGACTAACACAGCCGCCCTCCCTCAGACGACGATGTCAAGGCCCTGTCGGACGCCATCTGGACGCACAAGGTGGTCGTCGTCAAGGGGCAGAAGCACATCCACCCCATCAAGCAGTGGGAGCTGGTGACCCGGTTCGACCCCAAGGCGCCGCTGGTCCACTCGCACGGCGACCTTAAGACGTTCAACGAGAAGGGCGGTATGCTCTCGGTGAGTACCGACCGAGCCGCTCTGCGAAATCCCAGATCTCTGACTCCCGAAACAGAGAAATCGCGACGTCCTCGCCATCCCCGGGGCCGAGAACGTCCGCGTGATCGGGAAGGGATTCCAGGGCAAGGACCACTACGGCATCGTCGACAAGACCATCTTCAAGACGCCCTCGCACGACTTCCACGACCTGCCCCTGCCGGCGGAGGACTTCGAGGCCGGCCACACGCGCTTCCAGCGGTGGCACATTGACGCACCCCTTTACGAGCGCGAGCCGGCGTGGTTCACGACCCTGCGGTGCGTCAAGCGGCCCACGTCTCCAGAGGTCACCATCCACTGGGACGACGGCAGCGGCTACACCATGCCCTCGGAGCCCGGCCTGACGGCCTTCTTCAGCAACGTGCAGATGTACGACCTCCTCACGGAGGAGGAGAAGAAGATCGCGGACCACTCCTGGGTCGAGTACGCTCCGCATCCGTACCAGTGGATGGGCGACTGCAAGGGCAACGCCAACGGGCTTGGCCTTGTCAGCCAGGGCAAGGAGAAGAGTCTGAATGAGCTGGGTGATTATGACGACAAGGCGGTTAAGCGGTACCCGATGGTGTGGGTCAACCCGGTTACTGACGAGAAGGCTTTCATGGTGCACGGCATCTGTGTGCGTCGAATGTTCCTACGGTCGAGCGTTGATGAGGACCCCAAGATTGTGCAAAATGTCGTCGAGATTCGCAAGTGGCTGAAGGATATCCAGGAGCGGGTGCTGAAGCCGGAGTACATCCTGCTACCCAAGGCGGAAGAGGGCGACATCATCATGTGGGCGAACTACCAGTTGTTTCACACCGCCGTTGACTATCACGACAAGTTGGGCCCTAGGACGATGCACCAGGCCAACATTGGCGCAAGCACTGGGCCTGTAGGTCCAGTGCCCATTCCTACAGCATGTTAGAATACAAGAGACTGCCTGATTTCCTTACACACCTGCCATGACGGCATAAACTCATACAAGCATATGTCTTATTGCTGGGCGTAGCTACGTAGTATATGCGGAGCACCCGACTGATGGTCCCTGATGAATATGTGCATAGAAACTTCGAGACTAGACAATTCCCATCTCCCGGCGATTCTTCAAAGCACTTGGCCGCGTAGACAGATCATGCGGGACACGACTGTTCACCCGAGTCCTAAGCGGGCACAGTGATGACGAAAATCTCGCCAGACGAGTCGCTGGCCATGAAAAGTCTGCCCTTGCTGTCCCATGCAAGCCCAACCGGGCGGAAGCAGCCATTTGGACAGACAGAGCTGTTGGCGTTCCACATCACCCTAACCTCTGCCGAACGGCTATTGGTTGCAGCGAGAGGCTGACCGTTTCCTCCAAAGTCGACTCTGCTGAGCCGGTATCCATCAGGGGGCTGACGGTTCCTGCCACCAAGGTTAGCTTCTTTCGTCAATAGCAGCAGCATCATCTAGCAGCTCACCAGCTTCCGTGGAAAGAAATGAACGCGGATTTTCCGCTGGGGTGGAATTTGATGTCGAGTGGTGCCAAATGCGCCTGGAAGGTGAGCCTTGGTGCAACGGGTGTTGTCTGGCAGTATTGGTCTGTGATCTGCCCCGATGGACTGCCCTGGATGATCTGGCTGCCGACCTGCACATTGGGGACTCCAGTAACAGTCGCTGTATCCCAAACAGCGAAGCAATTGGGGTAGCCGTAGTCCTTTCCTCGGTACGGGTTGGAGGAGGAATTGGCGATGCCGTGGTAGTTGAGCTCCTCTCCAGGGTTGTTGTTGTGGATATCCACACCGTTGCGGGCCATGTTGTCGAGGGAGTTCTCAACCGACCACTTACAAAATCGTTAGCACGAAATGATTCGCGGCCGAAGCAGGTTTACTTACGATGCCACCATCTCGAGGGTTCTCGCCAATGCCCACACTGTTCCGCAATCCCGCACCAAAGACCTCTCCAGCCGTGTAGGGCACGGGGCTGCCCGTCAAGGTAGTCAGGTCAAAGGCGCGAATCTGGCTGCGCTGGCTGGCGTCGAGATCGAGGTTGCCGTCAGAGCCGCGAGAGACGAGAAGCAGGTTGGGATTGCTCTTGGGGATGTGCAGAGTCCGGGTCGAATGGCCGCCCTGGTTCATGGCGTTGATGATGGAGCGAGCCTGGCCAACCGTACCGGCGGCCGCGTCGTAGGGGTAGGCGTACACGTCGGTTGACGACGAGGCGTACAGCGTCTTGCCGTCTGCAGAGAGAGCGATTCCATGGTTAAGCTGGACATATGATCAGAGGCTGCTAATCGGCCGTTGGAGGGTTAGGGGGTTTACCAATTGGTTGGGAATCAGCTGCTTCTGAGAAGCCACGCAGACGTTTAGTCCGCCATTATCCGTCAACTTGACGTAACGGATGCCGTTGCCACCCTGCTCGACAACGAGAAGATTTCCGAGAGTGTCGAAGAGGAGGCTGCGGGGGCGGCCAAGGCCATTCATGACAAGTCTCGACGCATAGCCCTGGGCCATGGCCGGCTGAGAGACGGGAGTCAGATTCGGGCACTGAGCAGCGACTCCTGGGAGCAGCGCCGCCGAGATGGCCGCGAAGAGGGCCACGAGTGACTTGACGGAGGCCATCTTGAAGGTTGACACCGAGACGGGAATTTTCACGCAGGTCGCCTTAGGTTTGTGTGCTCATATGGCTGCGCGAGTAGAACGCTACGAGGAAGGTGGAGGATGTTCCAGAGGGACAGACGGAGTCAACAGAGCTTTAATACCCTGGCCAAGCAAAAGGAGGTAGGGGAGGAAGCTTCGCAACAAGCAGGAGCTCTGGCGTCCGGGGTAGGAGAGAGACAAGCCCGGGTCCCATGGGGCAGGGACGGCCCTCAAATAACATGACTGACAGGAACGCGGCAGCACCCGCTTGCCCGTCGTCACGGAGATTCACGTCTCATGCAAGAATCTGGGAAGCCTCTGATCTCCCAGACAGACCGAAAGCGGCCGGCAGGCCGTAGATCTCCGCCTGTCAATCACCGCCTCCCTCCCATTCTCGGCCCAATCTGCATGGCAACGCAAAGTGCCGGCGGAGTGATGTAGGCCCTGGCTGTCTCGCCAACATCGCCCATGCATTCAGCCGAGGGTAGATTGAACGGGGGCGCGGATGGTGTTTGCTCCAAACTGCCCGCCAAGCAATCACGTCGTATGCGATGCAACGAACTGCCGGCGGGTGACTTCCCATCACGGCAGCTGGCAAGACAAACGGAGCAGGGGGCAGATAGATACCTGCTTCAAGGAAGAAACGGCCCCGGTGAGGTAGGCAGGCAGGTTCTGCGGCCTGCGAGGAATGACGACTGTGGAAGGTAGGGCGGCCAATTTCCCTTTATACAGAACCGTTTGGTCGAAAGTGGGTGGTGCTTGGGGGTTGCTGCAACCGGCTGATCTGCTTGGCGGACCGCACCTTAGCCGTTGCATTAAGGCTGACTTGCCCGCCCACGGCCCACGGGGACCACGGGTGCCGGCCTATCTCGAAGCAAGCTGCGCGCGCGTTAATCTGTAAACGGCAGCCGGCGACGGGTTGGTCGTTGATCGAGGGGGAGCATCGTGTGCGGGGAAAGGGATGGGCCCTCAAAGTGAGACGTCTTGGGAGCTCTGAAGAGGCTGCTGTTCCCTGGCCACGAGCCGGCTGCATTTCGCCGATTGGATGGAGATATTGTCATTGGAATGCTGCGTGTGACTGAGCAAGCAATTATCAATCATCTCTGTGTAGGAGGATGAGGGACGCCGAGAAATGCTTCCGGCGTGTGCAGCGAGAGGTGATGACCTCTTGGCGGCGACCCGAGCGGATGTAAGTCTATGTCCGGGACTGGCTGTGTATCTCAACTCTCCAACACGGACGGCCGCCAACCGTCAGCGGGGTCTAAGGCCGACGGACCCTGGAAGGGCCCGAAATCCGGAGGACGGAACAAGATGGTTGCGCCGTCTTGTCGCCGTCAGAAGAACACTCGTGATGAATTTGTTGGTTGACGGCTCTCGCGGCGCACACGTCAGTAACGGCGGCGGGGCTTTTGACCAGGCAGACGCTGTAGAAGGACCCCACTGCGCCCTACGGCCCTTGACATAAGCGCCCGCGTGCCCCATACGATATGGCTGTTCATCTCAACAAACATCCGAATTGCACGTCGGCTTCATCCCAACATGCCAGATCGCCCTTGTTTTTTTTTTTTTTTTGGCACTCGCGTAGCAAGGACAATCCATCCCAAGTTTCAAGAAGGAATGATCCCGCTGCTCCCCAACAGTCAGCTCGTATAACGGGCCATATCCCCGGTAATATGACGTCCGTCGAATCGGTCCTCGGTGCTTGTCGTTGAATGCTTACCTTATCTCACGCGTATGCACCTCTCGTATGCATCTCGTCTTCTGTAATCTGCGGTCTGCGTTGGATCTCGGTGCGACGGTCCCGGGCCACCGATAGTCGACCGCCAGTCGGATCCTGGTGGGCGCATACAGGTGGTGAGACATCTCGGCTGCCAGAGTAGCAACTAGTTGTTGTCTTAGAACGCATGTCAGCGCGGGGAAACTACAGCCCATTCTCTCAGCGAGGCCAATTCACGACAGAGACTTGTCCAGTCGCATACGACCCTAACTGGCCTGACGTACTCTGGTGATGACTGGAGAAATCACCTGACAGCGCGGCGATCTGGCGTCGCTAGACTGCCTCTCCCTCTCCAGCGTGGCTTGTTGGCCAGCCATTGACATAAAGAGGGGGTGTCTCATGCAAACGCCAATCTCATCCGCCTGTGTTGCGCCTCCTCCGGCGTCATACAGGCGCCGGACTTGGGTGTTCCACCATGCTCATGCAGTCAGCCAAATGTCACGGCCGCCGCGTGGTTCGGTGACTCAAGGAGACAGCTTTCACGGACGGTACAGGATGCATTGGCTGGTCCCCCTAGGCCAAAAAAGAAGGGTCTTCGTAAGGCGTTGTGCGCGAAGGAGTTTCAAAGTCGAGAGATAGCCCACTTCATCTCAACAAAATGTGGCGTTGACTAATCACGCCCTCGCCGCCCTGGGCCCTCAGCCTTCAAGCTGCTTGTCAGACGCATCTCAAGGCATCCTCATATGGCTTTATAAAGAGCCACGTAGAAGGTGTCGACCCTGGAGTCCGAGTCTCTTCGTCCTCCCAGATTTCTCAGTCCCATCATCATCATCCATAGCAACGACACTTCCTCCCATCTCCCAATGGCCGACTCTGAAGAACCCAAGCAAACCTACCGCGGCAACTGCCACTGCACTGCCTTCGTCTACGAGGTCCAAGTCCCCGAGATCAAGACCGCCAGCGAGTGCAACTGCAGCGTCTGCGTGAAGAAGGGAACGCTCTGGATCCTCCCTAGAGACGATGACTTCAAAGTCGTCAAGGGCGCCGTGAACGAGCTCTCGAGCTACAATTTCGGCTCCGGACAAATGACCCACAAGGTGAACCAAGTCCGGATAGTTGAGAGACAATGCAGTGCTGACTTGGTAAAAGTTCTGTGGCAACTGCGGCACTGCCATCATGGTGGACTTCCCCAACGGGCCGCCGGGTAAGAAAATGGCGTTGAACGTGAGTTGACCATTCGCCCCGAAATCCTGCCAAAATAGGGCAACGCGCTAACTGAGCCTGCAGGTGCGCTCGATCCAAGACCTCGACATCTTCGGGCTTGAGAAGACAACGTGCGTTTGAACGCAGAATGTTCCCCATGTTAATGTCAAGCTGACAGGACGACAGATTTGATGGAGGGTCGTTCGGAAGCAAGTATGAGCCTCCGGTCCACAAGGGAAACACCCCGAATGCCGAAATCGAGGGCGGAAAGCTTTACACGGGTAGCTGCCACTGCGGTGATCTCACCGTGGCCGTCATGAGCAAGCCAATCGACGAGACTTATGAGGACATGATTATCGAGTGCAACTGCAGCATCTGCGAGAGGGTAAGCTTTTGTCGCCGCATCAAAGACTCAAATACATAATGCTCACCTCGATGCAGAACGGATACGTTTGGGTATACCCCGGCACCGACCAGGTCGTGTTGACGGGAGATGACGAGAAGATTGGGCGATACGCCTTCTCACACCACATCCTGTTCAAGACGTTCTGCAAGACCTGCGGCGTGCCCATGACCAACCTGTACAATCCCATGACAGAGGAGGAGCGCGCCGCTCTCTCGGAGAAAGCCCAGTACTGGCACCAGCGATCCAAGGAGAGGCATCCAGTCAACGTTCGGGTTCTGAACGGCGTGGATCTCAAGAGTCTGAAGACTAAGCAGGTGGATGGCAAAAAGGAGCACCAGCCGGAGTATGTGAACCCATGAGTTGAACTATGAGGTGTTATCAGGTGTATGTAGAGATACATCAAGTTGAAGTTCTTCAATTCGCATGAGTCCAAATCGGATTGCCGTCGTCGTCGAAGCGTGCCCACTGGAAGAACGAGCAACTGCCTTTGCCGGGCACGTTCCCTCCATGACACATCCAAAAGTACTTGCCGTGGTTCTCCTTCTTCCTCTGCACAACCCGTAGCACGCACGGAATCTTGCAGTCGCACTTCGGCGTGAATCGAGGATGCATGTTTGCCTTGTAGTCGCGATATGTGATGTTGATGCGCTTGTTGCCGGCCACAGGGTGCGGGTCAATGGACTGTGCCGGCGCGATGCTGTGCTTCCACTCCTCCTGCATCTCCGCATGCATGACGAGCAGCGAGTTGTGAGGGAGATGAATCGAAATCTGGCCTTCTGCGTCTGCGTCCTCAGACGTATTATTGTCTCCGTCCTTTGAAACGATGCGGCGCACGCGAAACTCGCGAGCAACGCCGAGCGAGATCGAGCCGATGACAGCGCGAGGACCCAGGTATGTCAGTTGGTCGCTGTGGTACCCAACGTTCTCTTGTGGTCCGTCGTAGCAGTTGACGAACGCCGAGTTGGGAGCCCAGGGCTTGGGAGATTGAAATCGCAGCTTCTTGCCTCCAGGGTACCGGGTTGTGATCCTTTTTTGAATCTCGTGATTCACTGCCTCGGCGACTTTGGGCTTCACTTTGACGAGTTGAGGTGTGATGCGCCGAATATCGGTGAGTTTGGCTCCGTTGTACAGATAATCCGTCTTCTGTCTTTGGATCTCGTCGTAGCTCTCGACGAAGAAGCTTGACGTGTGCGGACTGGCTACCACGTTATCGAAAAGTTTGAACGTGACGTTCTTCTCAAACGATTTGGCTTCCTCCAAGAGCTCACGTAGTAGATCGTTTGCTTCCTCGGGCGGCAGGAAGTTGTGGATGACTGAGCAGGGCGTGTGCTCAGCGATGTCATCCGGGTCGTACAGATGGAGCGTGGCACCTTTCTTCGACATGAGCCTCTTCTTCGTCGGTGATCCAGAGTCGCCATCGTTGTCTTTCGGCTTCATTGCAAAGTGTCTCAGGGAGCTCTGTGCGCCTGTAACCGTGCTCGACTTTTTGGCCGGGACGGGGGTTTTGAGGGCTGCGAGTGACTCAGAGACGGAACCGTTGTGCGCCAGGAGGACATCGAGCAACACGTCCTGTTCGATGCTTGGATGGAGCGACGAGAGCATCGCGAGTTTCACCTCGGTGGGTTCATCATCGTCTTCCACCGATTTCTCTGCGGCCGGACCGAGCTTCCGCTTCCTGATGAGGAAGGATTCCATGACATAGTCGGAGGGATCGATATGAAAGCTCGTATAATCTCATGAATTCATGTTAGCCACGTCTTGGAAATTTTGTGTGGAAAAAGTTCCAGCTCCGGATGAATTGCACTGGTGTGAACAAGTGACATGCTTGACCTCAAATGTCTTAACAAAAGGCGTAATTACCTACCTGGGTAACTAAGCGCGTCCGTAGCGCGAAAGCAGGTCTAAATCGCCCCTCCAAAGCTTCCCCCCGCTAATCGCATGCCCGAGGCCGCCACCCTATGCCCCGCCATGCACAACCGGCCATCCCAGCCGTCCCCCGTCTGCCGAGGTACCCCGGATCGGGGTTACATCACCGCCCCCTGTGGCCCGGACAGAGCTGTCCCGCCCGCGTTCATATGCTTTTGCGTGTTCGAACACCTCCCGGTCGGTCCAGCAAAACATTCTTACAGAGCACAGCACACGGGCCGTCCCCCCTTCCCGCAGCAAACCGCCTTGCATCGCAAAGCTGCTGCCGCCGCCCGCCGCCGAGACAATGGCTCAAATGCTCGAATTCCGTACGCAGGGCTACAACCCGTACGCCGTCAAGTACTCGCCCTACTACGACTCGCGCATCGCCGTCGCCTCCTCGGCCAACTTTGGCATCGTCGGCAATGGGCGAGTCTTTTGCCTGGGCCTGACGGCCCGCGGCGTCGAGGTCGAAACAACGTGAGCTTTGCCTTTGCCTCTGCTACCGTTTTGATCCCTCTGGCTAATGTCTTGTCCGCCCGCCGTGACAGCTTCGACACGAACGACGCGCAGTATGACCTCGCCTGGTCCGAGATCAACGAGAACCAGCTCGTCGTCGCCTGCGGTGACGGCTCCATCAAGCTCTTCGACCTCGGCGTCAAGGACTTCCCCGTCATGAACTTCCACGAACACAAGCGCGAGACATTCTCCGTGAACTGGAGCCCCATAACCAAGGACACATTCGTCTCGAGCTCGTGGGACGGCACAATCAAGCTCGTAAGCCGTCCCCCCACCACCCTCGTTCCAAGTCCCTCGCTGACAGCTCCCCCTCCCCAAGTGGTCCCCGACCCGCGACCACTCCCTCCGCACCCTCCCCGTGGGCAACTGCACCTACAGCGCCTCCTTCCAGCCCTCGAACCCGAACATCATCTCCGCCGTCTCCTCCGACTCCCAGATCCGCATCTTCGACCTGCGCACACCCGTGTCCTCCCGCTACCACCTGACGTCCATGATTCCCGTCCACGCCGCGGGGCCCTCCTTCCCCTCGGCCGCCCCCGCCGAGGTCCTCACCCACGACTGGAACAAGTACCGCGACACCGTCATCGCCACCGGCGGCGTCGACCGCGCCGTCCGCACCTTCGACATCCGCAACCCCACCGCCGGGCCCGTGTCGGTCATGCAGGGCCACGAGTACGCCGTGCGGAGGCTGGCGTGGAGCCCGCACGCCGCGGACCTGCTCCTGACGGCCAGCTACGACATGACGGTGCGGCTGTGGGACGACCGCTCCAGCGCGCCGCCACCCGGCCCAGCGGGCCCCGCCGGCGGCGCGCAGGCCGGCGTCGAGATGGGCGTCATGAACAGGCACACCGAGTTCGTCGTCGGCGTGGACTGGTGCCTGTTCGGCGTCGGGGGCTGGGTCGCGACGTGCGGTTGGGATGAGAGGGTGCTTTTGTGGGATGCGAACATGTTGCTCGCGGGTCGGCGGTAACCGCGTCGAGATTTGCTTCGTCTGGGAGATCGTTTGGGCTTCATCATTTGTCCGGCGTTCGGGTGCGGGGGCTCTTAGAATCAGCGTCTACTGACTTTGACGGGGCCATTTAAAAGAATATTAGGAGGACTGGCTATGGGAGACGCTGCGGCGGCATCAACTGGCGTTGTGTAGGAACGAGGATTTGATTCGAGAAAGCTAGGTTGGGCCGGGGATGGGGGGTATATCTTTGCTATGGGCTGTGTACCGTTGAGTTGATACCACGTACCTATGAGATGTTGGGGGGAGGGTGTAATGTGATGCATTTGACCATATCATGCAGACGCACATGTCAGGAAACTCCTTGAAATTGGAGCGCCAGGAATGAGGCACGCCACACCAAAAGGGCATACAGCAGGTTTGAAGCAGAGATTCGGAGAGGTTTCCCCAAGATTATATACATGGCTACAGTCGTGAGTCTTTTCCATTTTATACAGCAAGTAGTTTTTTCGAGTCCGTCCCAAGTGTGTGGTGATACAACGCAACCCCGTTTCGCCCAACAGACCTCTATCGTGGCTCCGTACAAACTAGTCTTATGATACAAAACTGTCTCCCAAACAGTTAAAAGAAAAGGGGTGGGGGTATGGATTGTTGGGATGGTATGATAGCTCTGATTCCAGTCGGCGCTGTCGCCATGGACGCGCCTCACACCTTACTTCATCGACCGTCCCTGCTTCCTTTAGAAAGAAGGCCTTTCTCTGCCAGAGCGGCCACCGTCGCGACTGGCACGTGACTCAAAGCGCATCTTGTCGAACCCGTCGCGAGGCGCGCGGCTGCCGAAGCCACGGTCGTCACGACCGCGACCGAAACCACGGTCATTACGGTCATCACGACCGCGACCGAAACCACCGAAACCACGGTCCTCACGATCTCGGCCGGAACCACCATATCCGTAGCCGCTGCTGTCACTACTGCTGGTCCTGTCTGAAACGTTGATGCCATGAAGTCTGCCCATTCCGCGCTTCTCGAGGGCGTTTCTGCTCATGTAAGGCGTGTTCGACTTCTTCATGCCGTCGACCCACCACTCTCTCAGCTCGTCCGCCTTTTGCTGCGCGGTCTTGCGGTCGAACTGGCCCCAAAGTGATAAATAGGCCGTATCGAGGACCTCATCACTGATCTGGGATGTTGCCTCCGTCACCAGCGCCGTCATCTCGTCGGGTTCGCCACCGCGCGAGAAGTCGAACTTGGCAGACTGTATAGATTCGCTGGGCTTGATGGGAAGGCCTCCAAGCTCAGTGCGAGCCTTCGGGATGTCGGATTCAGGCAGGATGAGCCAGCCCTCGCCATTCTTCTCGGCACGTCCCGTGCGGCCGATCCTGTGAATGTATTGATCGCGCTCGCTCGGGGACCCAACCTGAATCACGTGGCTGACGTTGGGAAAGTCAAGGCCTCTGGCGGTAACGTCAGAAGAGAAGAGGATACCAGATTGAGATTTGCGGAAATCCTCGGCAGCCCTTGTGCGCTGTGCTTGGCTCAGCTTCGAGTGAATGCGCCAGCTGCGAATGCGTCCATAGCGGCTTCTCGAAGAAGCCATTGCGCGGTCCAGGTCACCAGCAAGATCCACGAAGCCGGTAGTCGGGAGGAACACAAGAGCCTTGAAGGGCAGCAGGCTTTGGTCTTTCGCACGCTTCTCGACCTCCTTCTGGATGAGCTCGAACAGGGCAGGGAAGACGTTGCCCCAACCTCTGCAGTTCACAACATGCTGGGCTACCCTCTCGTGGGTGAGTACGTCGTCCTTGGAGACAGTCTGGACGAAGTCAAAGTTGTCCGGACGCACCCAAGAGCGGGCGAGGGCAATGACGTTCGACGGGATGGTGGCGGAGAAGAGCAGCGTCTGGCGGTTAGACTGCGCAGCATCGGGCAGGTTCGACACAATCTCTTCCAGCTCCCTCTCAAAGCCAACGTCGAGCATGCGGTCAGCCTCGTCGAGTACAATGGCGGCGAGGTTAGGGGCACTGATGCCGCTACGCGGGTCGCCCAGGAGGTCGTTCAGTCGTCCGGGCGTTCCGACCAGCAGATGACATCCCTGTCTCTGAGTCTGTCTCAACATTTCCATCTTCCTCGTTCCGCCCACGGCGCGCTGGACGACCAGGCCGGTGCCGGCGCACAGCTTCTCGGCCTCGACAGCGATCTGCTCGGCGAGCTCACGAGTAGGGGAGATGATGATTCCACGGATGTCGGCACTGTTGGCAGAGAAGCGGGCTCTACGGGTGGCAAGCGAGGGATCCGCCGCAATCATCCTCTGCAAGATGGGAACGAGGAATGCAAGCGTCTTTCCGGTACCTGTCTTGGCCTGGGCAACCCTGAAAACCACTGTTAGTACGCGGAAAGACATGGCCAAAGTTGCTTGAAGGGGCACTCACAGGTCCGTTCCCTTGAGCGCCGGCTGGATGGTCTTGGCTTGAACATCGGTCATTTTCTCGTATTTCAAGCCCTTGGTGATGCTGTTGATGAGGTTGGGATGGACGCCGAGGGTGCTGAGGTCCTGGAAACGCGACACCTGCGTTTGCTCTTTGGTGGCATCTGCGATTTCCTCGGAGGCAACGGCAGCGGCCTCACTGGAGTAAAGTCTGAATGCATTGACGCTGACGGGGGCGCGCAGCGCGATCTGGGATTGCTGCGCGATGGACTTGAGGCCGACAGGTCGCGTGCGGAGGGAAGGGGTTGCGAAGCTTGCGCTGCTCAAGCGAGCGCATCTTCTGAGGGATTGGCGAAACATTTAGACGGATTAAAACAGAATTAACTGGTATGAAAACGAGCAAAAGTACACTTTGATGGGAAAGGGAATGAGTGAAGTTGTGAAGGAAGGGGATCGTCGTGAAGTTTTTTCACCATCGAACCGCAAGAGCTTGACGGAAGACAGGAAGCCAGGAGGCGACATCGATAACGGATTTTTTTTTCCTATGGCCTTGTCAGACTGCTGGATTTTCGCTGGTCTTCGGTGGGTCAATTCTCTTTGGCAGGGGACCAATCGCGTCCCGAGTGGCTCCGAATCTTATCCTTGTCATACAAATTTTAGCGTCAGAGGAATAAAGTGGCCGGCAGCACTTGACCGGACAAAACTTGTCCCACTTCCGAAGCCAAACTGCGCCGCTACGTTCCATGTGCCTAGGTACCTAGGTACATATCTTAGTATCTATGGTCTTGGTACCTAAGGTATGGTAAGGCAGTCGATGGTCCGTCAACCTTGAGAAGATGGCGGGGTGTCGAGAAAGCTGGTTGGACCCCGCATCCTCATGTTTTGGGGTTTTATTACTAGGTAGTAAACACGCAAGGTTGTCAAGATACTCTCAGTCCACTATTCAAACCAAACTCAAAGAGCTCTGCAGTTTTCACAGCCTCATCAACACCGAGCCTCTTGATATTTGCTTCTTATTGAGCTTTCCAGATTCTATATGGGCTCATTTCTATCCGTTTCAGCCACTCCCTGCCATCACCTGAACAGTAGCCTTGGTCATCGCAAAATGCAGAGACCGCTCCCATCATGTAAGTAATCAACCCTCTCTTTTCAGGTGAGATAAACCAGAAAAGCTCGCCCGACCTGACTCGCCCCAGCAAGTCAATGCTGTCAACCAGCTTTGACATAAACTCAGTTCGTCTTGCCGATGGTTTTACTATGTCAAACGGCCAAAATCCTCAAGTCATACCGACCTCGTACGCAACCTGACACAAGGAAAAAAATGTACCCCTAAAGTCTAAAACCAAATAAATAAGATAAGAAATGTTCCTTTCTAGGTAGGTATTGTTGAGATATGTCTCAAGTCGTTGAGATCCTTTGGATTATTTTTTTTGCTTTTTTTCTTTTGTCATTATCGTTAAAACTCATTGTCGCTTCGCCCCCACAATGGTGAGGCCCTCACCTACACCGTCGGACAGGCCGCCAGTGAAGCCTTCCACGGTCCAGGCGATGGCTTCTGTGAGAGCTTGGCCAACCCTGCCGTCACCGACGTTGCAAAGAGCACCGGTTATCCTCATGCCATTGCTGCCGATGGCGTTGGCAAGACCCATACCGGCGCCCACCAAGTTCTCGGATATTCTGTACTCTCTCTCGGTGCGGGCTGCCAACCGCAGGAAGAGGATGATGTATGGCAGCGCGAGGTGGATCAGAACGAAAATGTTGACCACGGCTGTTTGGACGCCTCGGTGCAGAATCGATCTGCCACCATTTCCGCCACGTGACGGTGAGTAGGCCCGGCCGCCGGGGCTGGGCGGAGGGATGAAGTTGGAAGGGGTGGACGTGCGAAGCCGGTGGAGCTCATGCTCATTAAGGTCGCTAGGCAGGGCCTTGAGGATATACTCAACGCCGTCGAGGAAAGCTTTCCGCTCAAAGTCTACTGCTGGCCTCCTGGAAGGAGAGCGCAGTTCATCTTGAGCCACAGCAATCAAAGCCAGACCTGCGGCACAGTGAGGTCAGCAGCATGTTCATGGCGAGGCAGGCAAGATACACACCTTGTTGGGCGAAGCGCCAATCCACATTTGATGACAGGCTTGCGGCTTGTTGTTGCTGTTGCTGGTACTCGATGTGTTGTCGCGGCTCGTGCTTTTCGGCTGAAGAGCGGACCTCGTACGTCCGCGACTGGTGGTGCTCGGTAGCCACGAGGCTCATGTGCTCCTCGGTGCTCTCTGAGATAATGCGGGCCTGGGCGATGTTTGGATGCACGCCCTCGAGGCCGGAGAGCGAGCGGGTGTGGGATTGCCTGCTCGAGGTGAGGGTCTGCATGCTTGCGCTCTTGCGGATGGACCGCAGCGGCGGTAGCCGCGACTGGAGGGAGGTGGGAAGCATCGCGAATACTGTCGATGACATTCTAGAGTGCGGCAGAGTAGTGAGTTCTTCGAAAATGGGTCCCCAGGGTCGCAAGGGGGGCATTATGTGCTTTCAGGGACTCGTCGGCGCTGTTGCGGGTTGTGTCGCGGACCACAACAAGATTGAGATTGTCGGGAATTCTAAGAGATGGGGTCCGAGTTGTCGCCTGGTAGACTCCTGGCCCGTGGTGGAAGGCGACTCGGCAGGGCAAGAATGCCAGCGACCAACAGCAGATGTTCTGGGCCGGCGCGCGCTTTCTGGGCGCTGTGGAATGTGGGCGTCGAGAGAGTCGGCTGTTGTCAGAAACGGTCCAATCCGACGTCTCCAATGCGCTCGCTCAAGCGGCTGTCTCCTCGAGGCAAAGGTGAGAGAGAATTTCTGGCTGCAAGATTGCCAAGCAAGGGTAAGGTAGCTTGGTTCGCACAAGAGCTGAGGGTAGGTAACACGACCACGACGACGACGACGAGAGACGTGGGGACGGCAATGGTTGGCAGTTTGAGGTCGGTGGGATGAAGCTCTGAGAGAAGGTGGGTTGAAGAATGCAAGGTGAGACAAAGAAAACAGAAGGGAAAAAAGAATAGACGGGGAGTCGGTCGAGAAATCAAGAGGCGGCGAAGACGGCGAGACTGCAGAGACGGACAAGGTTGACTCTGAGTCTGGCCTGGCCCTGGGCCGTTTTTCTGGGTCCCTTTCTCCCTGCTGCTGGGCGAATGCAGAGGGCGGAGAAAATCGGTGGTGGCCGGGGATGGGGATGATGCGGAAGGAAAGGAAACCTGGAAGGAGTTCTCGTCCGAAAAGTTACCTCAGGGCGAGGTGAAGTACTAGGTAAGGTAAGGTAGGTACGCAGGCGTGGAATGGGTAGGTGCCCTCCAGGTTGGCGGAGGGAGCTAGCTGCCTCGAGTACCTCTGCGTCTCTCTGTCTCTGTCTCTGTGTCTCTCTGCCTCTGCTGCCTCTAGAGTCTACCACTGTCTGTCTGGGTTGCTGCTGCCGCAAAGCGCAAAAGTGTAAGGGCCCCGCCCCGGGGAGCTCAAACCGCACGCCGCACGCCGCACGCCGCACGCCGCACGCCCCCATCGCCCACGAGCTTCCGAGTACCTGCGTAGCGTGCTTTGAGCATGTGAAAGACAAAAATGTTGGGTCGAAGCGGGGCTTATCGTCTATCTGATCCACCCATGCCACAGCACCTGGGCCTGGGTGTTGCGGGTAGGGTACGTACCGGGATACATGGACACTCGGGAGCAGCAGCCCGCACCTCGCACTCCGAACCTGCTCAATGCTAGTGGTGTACATTACCAAGGCGAGGCAAGGTCAGGTCAGGTAGCTTGTGGCTCACGGCTCGTGGCCCAGGCGCCATGCGCTGCATGAAAAATGCCCTTATCCCCAAGAGCATGCGTGCAAATGGGACGCTAAACGTTACAGGGGTCTCGCGGCTGCATCCAGAGTCGCAGTCGCAGCTGCGGTTGCATCCCACACAAGTGTGTCGAAGGCCTGCATGGCATGTCGCATTGCCCTGCTGTGCTGTTGAACTTGAACCCGTCTGCCTGCCCTGCTTACCTCGAAAGTCACGCCGTAGCGGTTCGGTCAGCAGCAACGATGGCAGCAGCAAGGTGCCCAAAAGAAGAGGGAAAAAAAAAAGGCTGTTTGAGGTCGCCCGCGGCACTAACGCACCCAGTGAGATCCAGCCGCCAGCCCACGCCGCCGCATCTTGGAACCATCCCGACATGTTACCCCCCCCTCTCCCACACCCTGCCGTCCCAGGACCAGTAAGAATGACCAGTGACTGTTGGCCCCTCCGGGCACAAGACGAACTGTTGCCGGAGTTCTCTCTTCCAACCTCTGTTTGGTGGGTGGCTTGTGTCTTCTCTCGTTCTTCCAGCTTGCCACCGCACGCCGTTTCTTCCCTAGTCTCTGTCGTGCCCACACCAAGAAACCTCGGATCATTTTTTGACATCCGCTGCAGGGTCTCTATCAATTTTCTTTTCTTTCTCTCTCTCTCTCTTCTTGTCCGGTGTTCTAGCCGGGACGGTAGCCTCCCCGGGAAACCCTCAGTCTCATGTCAAGGCGGTGACGAGCGAGTCGAGTGCACTGGCCGGCTAGAAGGATTCAGAGAAAACCCAAAAAAGAAACAAGAAAATCAAAACAAAAACATGTCCCCTCGGTCGGTTCGGTGGAGGGATCTGACATCGGCGCCAAGCACACTTAGCCCGCCGCATCGGGAGCACCGTGGCCCCAGCCAGTCGTTTCTGAGAGCAAACTGTCACCCCATAGCGAGAGAGAGAAGAGCGGATGTGCGTCTCTTTTCCTGTGACCGAATGCTGTGCCCGTGTCTCTCCCAACCCAACTGTTCTTTGTGCTACCGGATCCGAACTCCGGGTACCCCCCCAGAAGACTTCTCGATCCGTCTTTCCGAGAGGCGGTGTAACTACCTTGGACTCGACCGAAGGACGATGGAGGGGGACCGAGTCAAGCCCCACCGCCGTCCGCCCAACCCCGAAAGGTACATCGGTACATCGCCGCCGCACACTACGGCGCAACGCCGCTGGCAGGTGGAAACGAAACTGGAGCTGCTGGGGTCTTGCCTCTGAGGTGGTTCACAGTTGCTCATGTGTCCCGCTGGAGACCACCAAATCCCTGGTTGCGAAGACCACATGCCCAGGGACGTGACGAGTGCGCGAATGACGCCAGTAGAGAGATAAGACGCCCGCCTCACTTCTGCCAATCTCCAACTCACGAGCCCGCTGACGAGCCTCATCATGAAAATTCTGGCCGACTCAAGGGGCCTGGCGTGCTCGTAATCTTTCGCCTGATAAGAGAACCCGAATGCGCGCAAGACTACCTAGGAAAAAAATTAAAAAATTACAGTGGCGACGCACATGTAAGACACCCGCGAGCGTTGCAATGCGCTCGATAGTTGCCAGGCTGCTGGTCCCCACTGGTGAGACAACCTGTCAGGCACATGATTTGACTCAATTGGGGCGGCGAAAGAGAGCGTGAGCCTCACCGGCCTTAGTTGGGTTGAACATGTGGCTTGTGAGAAGGGGGAAAAAACCCAAGGTGACACAACTTTTGATTTGTGAAACACACAATAAGGTCGATTAAACATTTTGACACTCGCAACCAAATGAAACAAACAAGTGACGAATAGATAAGACGTCCTCTCCAACGTGATTCTCGCAACTGGCCGTTTTTGAGTTGCTGTCAAACCCGTCTCTGACATGGTTGGGAGTGACGGGTTCAGGGGGGCTTCATTCTTGAAAGAAGGCTTGTGTCACGGGGGAGAAGACATGTCAACATCGCCAATGTGAGTGTTTGCGGCCGGGACGCAGCGTTCGAAGGCCGCCCGAGAACCCTGGCCCTCGGGCGCTCCAAATCTGAAAAGCATCTCACCGGGACAGGGCACATGCTCATCTCATCTGGGCGTTGATCACCAAGCCCCTCAGCCCCTCCCTTGGGACGATCGGCCCCCGAAGCACTAAAGGGCGCAGCACGTGAGATAGTCTGCCTGTAGAGGTATTAAGACATCATCTCCCGGTGAACGTTCCCACGGTCTCGGCCTGTGTATCTTCGTGTCAATTGTCGAACCCCCAAAACTACTCTGTACCTTATCCACTGAAGTTGATGTGTATTCTTTGTTGTTCATATTGTGTGAGTGTGTGTACAGTTTCCCAAATGCATAACCCGCTGTTCATCCGCCCACCGGCCGCCGCTCCCCTCGCAACCCGTCCTTGAGTCGGGTTGAAGAAGAATTACACATAGAAAGGCCGCCTGTTTATCAGCTCGTCCCCTTCTCTGCAGCAATCTTGGCTTCCATATTCCTTCGCGCCGCGAGGATCATCTCGTCCCTACGCTTTTGCAGAAGTGCCTGTCGCTCGTCCCGGTTCGAGCTCCAGCCCTTGCTGCCCTTTTCTTTTTCTTTTTCTGCCTCGGCCGCCGCCGCCGCCTGCGCTGCCTGCTGCTGCGCGATCTTTTCCTGCAGCTTGTACCTCGTAATTAGATCCGGCTGAGACGGCTTCTCCGCTGCCTTGGATGCCGCCGCGACGGCGGCGCTGGCGGCCGCGGCGTTGGTTCCAGGTGGGGGAGGCGGTTGGAAAGTGATGGGTGGCTGTAAATTTTGGAAACTTCAGTCAGCAAATCGTCCGTCTTGTGAACAAGGCAGTTTTCCCGTAGAATCAGACGCATCAAGCCCACGAGCAGTGAGTTGCCCTGTTCCAGCGGCTGCTAGGAGACTCCAAAACTCACAGTTTCCATCCGGCCTGCCAGGATCCTCTCAGACGTGGCTTGAATATTGCCTCCGTTCCGCTGCAAGTCCCAGAGAATCGTCCGGCGGTCCACTTGCGGGAACATCTGCTGTATCCTCTCGACCGCCGCCTCCCGCGTGCGCAGCACCGACTGTGCGTTCTGTCGCGACGCCGAGGCCGAAGGGGGTGGCGAAGGCGAGAAGAAGAGGAACCGTATCACAAATGCAGTGACCAGCAGTATCACGATCAGATACGGCAGCGATATCTGCTCGTTCGCCATTTTTGCGAAAGACGGAGAGGGGTTGTTCGTTTGCCGGGTTCGCCGGAGTGCGTTCGTTCGTGTGATGGAGGGGTGATTTGGGAGGCGCGTGCGACTCTGCGAGGCAGCTTTGGAGTTTATTTTCCTCGGTCGGAAAGTCAACGTTTGGCTCGCCTCATGGGGCTCCTGGTGGTGAGATCAGAGGCGGGGAGAGAGTCGCCGCAGGGCGGGTTGGAGATACAGTCGGGACAGGTACGTCGTCCGTGGAGTTAGGTGAGTTAGCTGGCAGCTTTTATGGAGATGAGTTCATCAGCCTTGCTCAGGGAGCAGGGGTCAGTAGCTTATGTGGCGCGAGGTCGGAGGTTTCCGCACAAGGAAGGCGCGCACGGGGCAACTTTCGGCGTCCCGGCCCACTGCTGCCAGCCTGCCGCGGTTCTTTCAGTGCAAGTCTCATTGCCTAGGTAGAAACCACTGCAGCAACTTCAACGCAGCCAACCTATGCCCTACGGCTTTCACGCAAGTCAAGGATGCCCATCTCGCAGAGTCGGCAGCGTCATTTTATTTCCCTTCGTTGACGGCCGGGTAATTCCCATTGATCAGTGAATCATACACACAAAGCATGATGGCCCTTGCCGTCTGCCCCAGCTTCAATCCGGAAGCCTGAACGATGCCGTGTCCACATGACTCAACGCCTGTTCGGTAAAGTGCCCAGGTATCAAGTCGTTCCGAGCCTCGTCCCTTTACGAGAAAGTCAATGAACCAAAGCCCTGTCAAGCCTATGCTGCCGGTTGTACCAGGTTCGTCTCCAAATCGCCGTAGTGAAGCGTGAGTTCTCTCTATGTTTGGCGTCAGCATCGTTCATTTTTCGGGGGCACTCAGACATACCCGCTCTTTTCGCCAGTTAGTGGTGTCCCAGATGATGTAGTAGCCGCGCTCGTGGTGAGGACCAAGGCTCGCAGGCATCATAAGCTCGTCCTTCGTCAGCCAGAAATGCAGCTTCTTGTGCCACCGCCAGTTCCGTTGATGCCTTGAAAACGTTAGTGGGCCCTACTCATCGGACAATGACGGGTTTTCATACAGCTCGACAGCAGCCAAATGTTGCTTGACATCTTGCGTGCAGCTGTAGAAGATCCAGAAGAGAGTCTCCTCGTTGAATGATGGAATCTTCGTGTCGATGGGCTGCACGTTCGTGACTTTGTAACATTCAGGGAGACGGACGTTGGGAATTGCAGGACGAGGGGGCGTATCGTCGAACAGGGAATAGATCTGGGTCGAGATCATCCTACCAAAGTCAGCAATTGCCCCGGCAAAAAACGCTTCGAGGTGTCTCACTCTGATGAGTTGACGTTCAGACCAAACTCATTAGGGTCCATTCCCTGCATGAGCGCTCCGTAGCTGGGGTAGTTGTTCATCAACATACGCAAACCCTTCATGCCGAACTTGTCGATGGGTGCCAGTCCAGCCAGGGGATCTACCACCTCAGGGGCTTGGCTGTCCTTGTCATCCTTGTTCTTGCCGGGTAGTGAGTCATTGCCGATGGCTCCCAAGGGGTTTCGGTTCTCGATGTTCTGAGATGTGCTGTCGCCAGCTGCATCGGAGAAAGCACTGCCCTTCTGCCTGTTGTCATCTTCGACAGATGCGTCTTGTGATCTTGGCTGACCTGTTCAACGTGAGTCTCTGGTGTACAAGTGAGGCGAGATTTTACGCACCCTGACCGCTGGCAGCAGATGGTGAGCGGCCATCCGAGGTTCTGCTGTTAGCAGAGAGCGCGTTAAGCAAACCGTTGCCTGCGCCGCGCGCGGGAGCTATCGGTGCGGGCGAGGCGCTTGCCTGGTTACCGAATCCCAAAGAGGGCATGAGGTTGACACCCCGCTCGCCACCGATTTCACCGTTCGCGTTCCTGTTGAGTGGCGGGAAGTCATCCACAGGGTTGGACGGCGTCTGAGAAGCTGCTCCTGTGTTGTTCTGGCTGCCGAAGCGGAAGCCGCCTTGACGAGCTGAGCTCGGGGTGAACAGCTCATCTTGCGCGTTCTGAGCGGATAGCGGCGTCGACTGATTGCGCGGCACCGGACCACCGCCCAGATTCCGCGATGCTGTTGACGACCACATGTTCGTTTGGCCGCTGCTGTTCATCTGCGCATTGTTCGAGAGCGAGGGAAATTCGCTACTTCAAAAGTCAGTCCCGATCCAAGCCAAAATAGTCTCATATTCATCGCGCGCCGGGCAGAACATGGCAAGAAGGTGTGAGATTTGGCAGTAAAAAATGAAATGCCCGAGGAAGACGGTTTACTTCTTGAGAACCTCAGCATAACCCTTTTTGGGCTGCTCGCCCTCAGGAGATGAGGGCTCATCCATATTGTCCTTCGCAGCTCTTCTGCTTCTCTGTAGGAGAATGCGCTTGCGTTTGCCCATCGTCAAAGGCTAGCAGCGGCCAACAGGGAAACCAGAAAGAAGAAGCACAGGACTGTTGCAGGGAAAGAGGCGGAGAAGGCAGCTGGACTTGCCGTTGCCGGGTTGGCCTCGGGGTGCAAGTAGAGTCGGGTGTGTGTAAAAGTGAAGTTTGGGGCGAGGAAGGTGCGCGTGTGAAGGGGAAGGTACGTACGATAGGTCAAGTGGTGTTGCTGGTTGCGACCCGCTTAAGCTCTGCGCAAAACTGACATTGCCTCCAAGCTGTCGAGCTTGATTTTGCATGCCAGCTCCTCCCATGGGCACTCCCCCAAATGCCCAGCCGCTGCCATTACTGCCTATGTACCCCCAAGCACCTCAAGTTAACACTATTCTGCCGACCGGTCGTGGGTTCTATCATGTGCGCCTGAACAAAGCTGGATCCATACCTATCTTGCCGTTTGGTAACCGGTTTGACACTGTCCTCCCCGGTTGCTGCTGCTGCTGTTGCTGCTGTTGCTGGCCACCAAAGCCTGTCGGTATGCCTCGCAGTGATTGAGGAACTGCTCCTACTGGTGCGCCCATTGTCAGCTTTGAGAACATGAAGCATGGCTTTTCCAGGCAGAGTGGATATTAAAGGGCTTTGTTTTCCGTAAGGTATGTATCAGGCACATCAGGTCGGAAGTTTCCCAGTTTGTTTGTTCATCTATCACAATTTTACGCCAATTTCGGCCGGCGCAGAGCCTTGGTGGCTCCATGTTGCTGAGCGACGGCGGGGTCGAGGGGAAGGGTCGAAGATGCGGCGGCGCGTCGCGTGTGCGGTGGCCGTATCCCATGCAAAGACTGCAGTTGCTTCGCAGCGTTGCAGTGCGAATTGGGAGTCGCGACGGGATCCAGATGGCCTTGATGGACATGCAAACGGCGGGGTACCCCGAGGCTGAAAGGAGAAGGCAGAGGATCAGGCCTACCTGGTCGGTTCATGATGAAGACTCGTCGCGTTTCGGATTCGCAATCGAGAGTCGCGTGGTTATGTTTGTCGTCGCGGGCGGCTCGGGGCTCAATTCGGATCGGTACTGGTTCGGGTTCGCTCGAAAGATTATTCTCGTCGACGAAGCTACTACCAAAAGGCGAAGCTCTTCGGGGACTGTTTGGTGTACAACGTAAAGACGTCGAGTGGCCCAGCCGACGCTAACGCACGGAGGACCGGTCAAAGATGGATCCGATGGCCTGTGCGCCTGGAGCCCCTCCAAAACCCCCTGCACCAGTGCGAACTCACGCTACACGCCTCTAGAGCCTTTTTTGACATCGCTTCTTTCCACGTACATGGGACGACGTCAGGGTCCAGAGTCTATTGCAGTATCGCATGCTCCCCAGGAGCCTCCATGTCTGACCCATGTCTATCCGTGAATGACCCCGCTACTCGGACTATTGGGAAGGACTGCCTACAGATCCCTGCTGTCTCGTGTCGTCCAAAAACGCAACAAGAATGGTTCCAAATCAAGCTCAGAGAGAGTGTCACGCACATCGACTACTTTCTCATATGGCAACCGACCGTGAGACGACAGATCTTGGCTTCATACTCTCGGCAAGCGTTGGTAGCAGGCCCGAGCATCCCCAGCTTCGTCGGGTCGCGTCGACGATGAGTGCCACAGAAACGGCCCTGTTTGTAAAATGAATTCAGTGCCCCATGGTGCCCAGTTGACCTACTGGCGGGCACAGCGAGTCAAAAATGCCGTTTCTATTCATGCATTTGAGCTAAGAGCCCCCAAAATACTCTTCTCAAAGTCGACGCCCGTAAGATGTCTGCCGATCAAGATGATCTTGCCCTGCTGAGTGCCCACCGCCTCGCGTGACTGATTGGGCGAGTCTAAAATCTCGAAGATCTCCCTTACTCCCTGGATGAGCTTGACACTGCCATCCTCGAAAACGAGACGACCTTTCGATCGATGTACTTCCACCGTCGTCTTCTCGTCACCGGGGAGCTGGCGGTCCCAGAGAAGCTTCCTGAGCCACTTGTCAACGTGAGGCAACTGACCAGGGGCCAGTTGCGGCACAGGAATCGAAACTGTCGAAATAGTCTGCATAGACGTTAGCGATCATCCGGAGAAAATTCACCGACACTTGATCATCACTGACAGAATCAAGGTGACTGTGCCCCTTTTGGCTGGTATCCAACTCCGTAACCTGGTCATAAGCGTGCAAGTCAAGCAAAAAACCCTCCAGCTGCGGGACCTCGCTCTTCTGCGTCACGTGAATCTTGGCAAGGCCGTT
Source organism: Colletotrichum tropicicola (assembly GCA_025962755.1). Classification (NCBI taxonomy): domain Eukaryota; kingdom Fungi; phylum Ascomycota; class Sordariomycetes; order Glomerellales; family Glomerellaceae; genus Colletotrichum; species Colletotrichum tropicicola. The sequence goes on from JAOWMA010000066.1 coordinate 35,009, forward strand.
GATGGACTCTATCCTCGCCCTGACTTGCTTCAGCTCCTCCTCAGAGACCAAGTCCGATTTGTTGATGACGATAACGTCGGCGTGCGAAATCTGCACGTGCGCTGTGGTCATGAGCGGCCCGTGGCCGTGGCCGTCATCGTGCTCGTCGTCTATTTCAATTTTGCCGGAGGGGTCGTCGAGGCTGCGGAGGATGTTCTTCGCGTCCACCAGAGTGACGATACCGTCCAGGTAGATGGTGCTCCCCAGGCCGTCGTCGACCCAGAATAGCGGTGCCAAGTTGCCTGGGTCTGCGAGGCCGGTAGTCTCGAGGAGGATGTAGTCGAAGGCGCCCTTCTTCTCCATCAGAGATTCAATGGCGTTGACACCAGTGTCCCTTTAAAGATTAGCATTTCATTTTTGATAGAGCTTGGGCCTTGCCCACTTGACGGAGCAGCAAATGCAGCCGTTGCCGACCTCGAGCCACTCTTCGACTTGTTCGTCACCCTTGTTGACGGTAAGAGACTTTTCGATATCGAGTGCTGAGGCAACGGTTAGTGATAAGCAGCCTTGCAATCTGAGTCTATAGTACTAACAGTCACCGAACTCTGCATCACACGTTAGTACTCTACTGAAGTGGACCGGAGATTGTGACACGGACCGTTCATGATTACGGCGATTTTCTTTCCATGCTGCGCCGTTAAAATATAGTTCAGGAGCGTTGTCTTTCCCGCTCCCAAATAGCCAGTTACAATGGTGATGGGGACCTTGATCTGTCTCTCGGAGGGCGGCAGCTCATCCTCTGGGACGGTTCCGGCGTCGACCAGCTCAGGCGGGGCATCATCGTCGAAATCCATGGCGCGCAGATGGAGGGGAACCCTGTGCCCTGTGCTCGGACCAGCAGTCTTTTGTGAGAACAGATCTGAGTTGTGATGGGGTGTTGGAAATCCGCGTTGCAGGCCGTTCTTATTATGTCGAGTGGGGAAATAGACGCGGGTAAGAGGTCATACGTTGAATACGCCTTTTCACTGACTTGAAGTTTCTAAGCCACTGAGAGTGAGAGACGGGAAAGTACTGCTTGAAAACTAGGTCGATGAGGGTACGTACCGCTCGTTCCTCACCAGCGTAAATTGACGTCGACTGGGCCCGAGAATGGGCTGGGGAAGAATCTTGAGCCCTGACTAAGCCGACCAGGGGCTTCGTCCAGTGTTGGAGACTGGAAGCTCTGGCCCCCCAACCTTTGATGTGTACACGGATGTGCCAGCGACTTGGGAGCTCCAGCCGCCCGCCTCAGGTCGACTTTTCGCACGACACCACCACCACATCATAACACCACACCTTCTCACGACGTCTCCTCGACCGCGAAACATCGGGGGAGATCACAAATTCGTAGCGGCTTCTTGACCACATTCTCTTCTGCTCGCCTAGTCCTCACAATGTCAATGGCGCCGAGTTCGCCCCGGCTGCCCAGCCCACCGCCGCCCGCAGAGATCCAGATCGGTCCCAAGTCTCCCTCGATGGGCGCGCAGTCAAATCGCCAGGCCTCGCCGATGGAGCAATCCTTGATCGACTCCAACTCGCGGCGTCGCATACACCCGGGCACCAAGGCCGCCGACATGGCAGCTGGGCCGCCGCTGGTCCCCCTTAACGAGGTTTGTCTTCTCGGGCTGCGATAAGACCGTCCCCGGCCACTGACTGTGCTTCCCCCCCCCAGCTCGACTCGGCCTTCCAGCTCCAAGAGCACCTCGCTGCCCTCCACTACTACCACACAAATTCAAACTCCTCTCCGATTTCACGAACGACGGCTATTCAGCTCGCGACGCCCCCTCCGGGTATCGACCGCACCCTTTGGCTCTACGAGCTGTGCCGCTTTCTCATCTCGCAGTGCAACACCCTCATCGTTGGCTTCCTCTTCGACTCCCCGCCCTGCAGCGCCGCCACATGCCCCGAGATGCGCGCTTCCGAGTGGCAGTTCCTCTGCGCCGTCCACGAGCAGCCCAAGAGCTGCTGCGCCATCGACTACTGTTGCCATACCCTCGACTGGGCCGCCAACATCGTCACCGACCCCAAGATCTTTCCGTCACGTTTCGTTGTTCTCTCCGACGTCCACAATAAGGGCGTGGCCGTCAAGAACCTCGTCAACGTTTTCCGCCGCCTGCACCGGATCTTCGCCCACGCTTGGTTCCAGCACCGCGCCGTCTTCTGGACTATCGAGGGCCAGACAGGCCTGTACGTCTTCTTCAAAACCGTTTGCGACATGTACGATCTGCTCCCGGCCGAAAACTATAAGCTGCCGCCCGAAGCCGAGGGTCTAGAGACCGCGACCGCCGTGCCGGACGCCAACGGCGCTGAAAAGAAGCAGCTTCCCGTGTCCATCGTCAAGCCTCCTCACCGCGGTGACGGCGGCGAGGACGACAATTACCAGCCTGTGGGCAGAACCGCGACGAGACGCCACGTCAGGGCCAGTCCGTCAGTCGGCAGCGCGGTGACGACTGTGGTGGAGGCTGACGAGGAGGACAACGACGTGACGAGCAAGATGCGTGACATGCACATATCTGCACCTGAGACGGTCGAGGAAGAGCCCGAGATCGCGGAGGTGCCGGTCATCGTGGAAAAGGAGATTATAGAAGATGCGGCATCTCCCGAAGAACAGCCGAAGGAAGAAGCGCCGATGGTGCGAGAGGTCGAGGAGGAAGCCGAACCCGCGAAGCCGGAAGTGTCTGATGATGTGGATAACACAATTGCGCCTGCAGAAGAGGTCAGCAAGCCAGACGCAGATGACAATGCAGAAGTGCCTCCGGCGACGGCGGAACCTGCGAAGGAGCCCGCAGCGGATGAGGTCCAAGAGGAAGCTGGCCTAGACGGAGAGGCAGACAACACTCAGGAAGACGCTCCTTCGGCTAAGGGGGAGCCGACCGACAAAGACGTCAGCACAAAGGATTTTGCGCAAGAGTCGACCAAGCCAGTTGAAACGACTGCAGACGGAAAAGACAACAGCCAGCCCCACCAGGCCGAGAAGGACGACGAGGCCGAGTCAAAAGAGTCCAAGGAGGAAAAGAAAGATTCATAATGTCTTTTACTTTTCGCGGAATGGGACAATATTCCGCCTTCGAAAGCCTTCACGGCACAACCACTTTATGTTTCTTCCGGTTGAGCCACGAAGCAGTTATTGCCTAAGAGGAGGCACATTCCTTTTTGCCATGAAACGAGGTCCACGTATGTATAGTACTCTTTTAATATCGTGATGTTTCGCCCATCACAGTGTATCAATATAAAAGACCATGTCTATGTCTAGCAGGGTGTTTTGTGCGTAATCAGATGAGGTGATTGGGGAAAATGTTCAAGAACGGGGACATCTGTAGGAGTGGGAGCTATTATACAAAAAGTCCCCTCCTACTATGTGAAGAACGGAATAAACGCCAGAATGCGTGGCCCGCCGCGCAAGACATGGCCTCGTTGAAGAAACATAGGAAATGATGGGCTAGAAGACCATGACACGACTGAAGACGTCGCCAAACGCTGCGAATGGCTACGAATGGCTGCCTAGGTGAACTGTGTGATGTGAACTAAAAAAAATGTTATTTCGCTGTGATGTGGCATCGTGAAATCTCAAATGGGGTTTTTGCTGCATCCCAGTCAACGCTACTCCTGACATGTACGCAGCTCCAAATCGGACAACGGTAGTTGTGTCAGCTCCGGATTCTCGAGTTGTTGACACTGATTCCTGCTTATCTCGTCTCGTCTCCCACGGCCCGCAAGTGTCGGGCTTCCAATACCCGGAGCTCAGGATGCCGCATTTTGACCAGCCTGGGATGGGGGTTGGTCCACCATTTGCATCTTGGCAAAGATGTGGCGCACTTCTCGAAGGTTTTCCATTTGGGTTGATATCGCGTTTGCGTTGCGCTCATCGGCAAATGTGCGGACGCTCTGGAGAATGCGGCTGTATCCTTCATCGTTGGGCAACCACCATCGCACGCAAGACGGCTCGTGGAATAGTTCGGCCATCTTGGAACGAAGTGTGATGGGATGGATATATCTACAATGTTACTAAAAGTCAGCGCTTTCTCTGGAAGGAGGCCGGATGGAGACGGGACAGAAGGGCATTGACTCACCCCATGGTCTCCAGCAGGGCAAATTTGCGTCTTATCCACATATGGTGTTTGGGATCTTGTGGCAGAAATAACGCAGAAAGGGCGATGCACGCCTGGATCAAAATCAGACAGCCCTTGGGCCTCGCTGGCCAATTCTCGACAGCTTCGAAGATCTGGCAAATCGCGTATGCATGGTTCTTGAGTTCTGCGTACAAAGCCTCCCTCTGTGTCGTTGGGGACTGGCACTTGTGCATCATCGTGGTGGAATTCCACTCGCTGGTTAGTAATGTTGTCGAGAACACCGGATAATCATAGAGAACCCCCGGAACAAAAGGGTTCACAATGTCGTCTTCATTCAGGGGCCGAGCATGACTGAAATCAGTGACGAACCGGGATGGGTCGGTAAGCGCGTGGTCCCAGCCGTCTTTCCAATCGTGAAGTGACTTTAGGATCCTTTCGTGCTCGGTCGCAAAATCCTCCTGCGAAATCTGACCCCTACTTCCCCGCGCGAACAAGGTGGACATTTCCCTCGAGATAACCCTCAGACGCCCGGATTCGGCCTCCATTTTCCAGTGTAGATTGTCGTCGTCAACGGTGGCCTGCTTGTCGCAATATTCAACAAATGTCGTGAACCAGTCCCGTGGTAACATCGTTGGAAAACCGCCCATCAGCGCAATGAAAATGTCGAAGCGTCCGTACCATGACACAATCATTCTGCCGAGGGGGCTTTGCGAGGCGGTTTCTGGGGTGAAAAGGTGCGTCAGCATCTCGAAAGCGGCTTTTTGGTGTCCCATAAGATTGATCCAGTCGCCCAAATACTCCTAGTCCCTCGGATTAGCCAGCGCCTAAGATGTAGAAGTCCTGCCCAGCCCGTACCTCGATCGTGGCCAATTGGAGCACCGTCAACAGTGTCGAAATGCTGTGTTTCTCCTTTCTTTTGAGGGAGTTCAATAACAGAATAACGCTCTTGTTGTAGTACTTCAAGAAATCCTCCATTTTCCCGTTGGGATCCTTTAGCGTACGCTGATACGCGGCAAAACCAACGACCGCATATAACAGAGCCTCATTTTGCAGGGCAAAGTTGGGCAAAATGACGCGGAAAACTTCGTACGCGTCCGTGAGCATGCAATAATGATAGTGTGTGACGTTTTCGCAGAAATAATCGAGGTGTTGCCGGAGATCGGGCGGCAGATGAGACCAGTCGGCATGCCCGCTCAGGGAGAGTACGGCAAGATCAGGCATTACATACGTCGTCGTAGTTTGACTGCTCGATGTGCCGACAGATGCTGAAGGCGAGGCACTCTTGTTACCCTCGTGGGACGGAGTTTCGGAACTCTGGCGCGTTCCTCCTGTGCGCTGGGGGTTGAACGAAGAAGCTGTGCTGCTGCGACTTGGTCCTGCGAACGGTTTCTGGTGGGACTCTTCGTCGCCTTCGTCCTCGTCCAAAATTGTGTCTAGCCCGGCAGGCTCCGTATCCTCCTCTCCATCTTCGGCATCGTTAGAGGAATCTGGACTGGCTTGCTGCGTCGTGTTTGCGTCTTTTGATGCTGTGGATTGCCCGGCGGAGCCCTTGGGAGCTGGAGGCTCAGGGTATATGCATTCACGACTGCCTTTTCGACATCCTGCGGTTCTGTTAGCTGTGCTGCGGCGTCCCTATCGGGCTAAGATAACGCACTGTCGCAAACTGGCCGGGTTTCGTCGCACTGTCGTGGTAATCAGAAGACGAACTGGAACAGGTTGGGCCCGTAAACCCACCTTGACCCTTCTACTCCTGCACATGTAACAACCGGAGCGCGTGCGGCGATGCTTGACATGATCCAGACCGGGTGCTGACTTCCTTCGGTTTCGGGAGGACTTGGGAGCGTTCAGTCCGACAGGATCAGGGAAGCCAGTAAAGTATCCGAGATTGGGATAGGGCCCCGGCATTGCGCCGCCCATCATGGGCATTTGACTGCCAGGGAATTGTGGCGGTTGTGTATCCTGCGGACTCATGCCTTGGACCGCTGCCACCCCGGACATGGAGGTGAGGAAGTGATGGTAGTAGTCCCCCATGGTTGCGGTTGACGTTGATTGGTGTTGTGGTTTCGAGTGGAAGACAAGGGGATGAGCAGGTAGAGTGGAGCGTGTGTCAGCGTTTCCCGCCGAGCTGGCATGCTCTACCGACACAAGCGCGGGTAACGAAGCTGTATCCTTGGGGTTCGCTGGTCGCAACACGGGATGACGATTTGGACCGAGCGGAGTTTCCAGCTTTGTGCTGGGTTCAGCCGGGAACGCCTACGGCTGAGATCTCCGAAGTGTCGTCAGGGAATCGTAACGAGGCGTTGAAGCTGTCCGAGTATGTGAGAGGACAATACCTCCAAGGAAAGGACTGTCGGAGGTCGGAGAGGCAGTTTAGATCGCGTATTACCTATGACGAACTGTTGGTTCCTGGACCAGGACATGGACACAGTTCCGTCGAGATAGTGTTTACAAATCGGTAGAGGCTTACTGTTTAAACAAAGTCCTTTGAAGGGAGATTGGCCGTTGACCGAGTGCGTTATGAATGGGGGTCTGCGTAGTCGTGAAGATCTGCGGGATAGAAGCCGGGAGGCCTGATTTTCGGGGAATCAAGTGAACTGTGCCACTCTCAGGAGGGTCCAGGTTGACCAGAGCCACAACAGCTCCTTTGACGGCTCGAATTGCACCGCGCAATGGTTGGTGATGCTGGGGTGGGGCTCTTGCGCGGCCAGAACGTAACTGGGTGAACTGGAGAGGGCGGGTAACGCAGCCAACGCTGTGGTGATCTGCTCGTGGAACTGGTGATATTGTTGGGGCTCCTTGTAGGTGCTACGCTAGGAAGGGAAGTCAAGGCCCAGAGGCAGATTGAGAGAAGGTGGTGTCCGGCCTTCGTGCCCAAGCCAATCCCGGTAAAATTCGAAAGCCCTGGGTGAGGGCTGGAAAGAAGAGGAGCAGCGGCTGTGGTTGGTCACAGTCCACAAGGAGCCAAGGGACCTAGTCGGCAGTAACTGGCTTCAAAAATGGTCCCCGGTGTGAGCGTGGCATGAACGCTGCCGTGCCGTGAGGGGACAACAAACACGCGAAGGACAAGCAAATACGCCTTGATATGCCGCGGTTCCACTAAGGTTGGTTCGACAAGGGGGGGCCAGATCGAGAGACAGGGTCGAGAACGAGGACGTTCAGCCAGATGAGCAAGGGCAGATCCGAAGATTCAGGGCCGGTAAAGTCCAAGAGAGAAACGAGACTGCCCGGACATGTGGGTATATCGGCCGTGTTCCGGTAAGACACGGCGTGGAATGTAAGCCAGGTACCAGAAATATTCCTGAGTGACGATAAACCGGAGAAGGAAGCTAGCCTCGGCGTGGATGTTGACCGGATGTGCAATTGCCCTGCCTGGGCCGCACGGGTTGCCAGAGAAGAGAAGAGTCGGTAGGAGATTGGCAATCCTCTGCAATATGGACCAGAAGAATAGGCTAGGATGGAGTTCTGTCGTCTTGAAAAGTGATAAAAGAGGCTGGCGCGGGGTGAAGGGGTTTTTGGCGTAGTCACCCTTGCGAGCTACAGGTCCTGGTGGTTCCCTAGCCTCGGGAGACGCGGTTTGAAAAGACGACCCAAGGTCGATTAAGGTTCCGGGATGGCGCGTGAGGACTGGGGCGGCTGAGGCGTGGCAGGCAATGGGAAGAGGCCGATCCAGGGCGTGATATGGAGTCACCACCCGTGCCGACGGATAGACGTGGCAACGGCTGGCTGTCCTAGGCCTTGGGCAGCTTCGATGCCGACCTGCCCTCCTTATGGTATGGTCGTCTGCTCAAACTTAGCATCCGGAGAGCGGTACTGATCGTCTAGTGCGGCCGGCCACGACGGTGGATAGTCTCGACTCACCCCCAAGGTCGAAGCCACAGAGTCTCGCTCGTAAGTGCGTGCGTGCGTGCGAGCGAACGCTGGAGCAGAACAGAGCTGGACGTCAAAATCTGAAAGAAGAGGCACAGATAAGCCCTGGCAAGCAATGAGACAAGGGTCTTCCGCCCAAGGTGATGCAACGAGCCAGAGCAAGCGCCCAGGCCGGTGGGGTGGAAGCTGGACTAGGTAGGCTTGCTGGGGTTGGGTTTGGCAAGCAGCAAAATAGGACGCCGCATACAAATTCGAGGCCCTGTCAGCGCCTGCTGCTGGGGGTTTGATCACCGCCGGGCTAGCTCGAAATGATGTGGAGGTTCGTGTAGTTGATCTGATGTCTTGTACCTGATCTCGGATTGCGCGACTGAAGAGCCGTGACAGCTGGGCGCAGTTCACTCTGGCATGGGTGGGAGGCGTTCTCACTAGGTGGTTAGTACAACCTAGCCGCCAGGCCCGTCCTTTGAAACCCGCCTTCCCCAAGTAGGTCCGCGCGAATTTACAAGAGTGTTGATGGCATCGGTGGTCGTCTGGTAGTCTTGAGGTCCATAGACACGTTCTTCCATGCGACTCTAGCACAGATTCGTCCGAGCCCGGGCGTCCAGTCGCAACTCGTCGAGCCTATGAGCTCTGGTTAAAAGGTCACTCTTAAACAATGTGGGACCAGTCCTGTCTAAGACGGCGGAGATTGATGAAGGGAAACACCCGTGGATTTGTCGGTCACCATCCGCAGCTTTCGGAACGACGGTATTCGGACCAGCGCAACAGAGAGAGAATAGGCAGGAAATATCCGAAAGGTATGCTTCCGCAGGTCCTGTCTCCCGCCCGGATGCAGCGCCTGAACGGAGAGTCTGTGGCGTACCCGTACTTACAGCAGGAAGAACGGCCTGAGGCGAGGAAGTAGTTAGATGCCGCCCGCGAGTGAAGCTAGCCAGGCACTCACAGAGGCTCCCCCGTGTACCCAAGTTGTCGGGGCATGGAGCCACCGACATGGAGGAGGAAGAGGAGGCCAACACCCCTCATCTACCCTACCCTACCCACACCATAGACACACCCTCGTCGGCACCCACACCCAGCATCTGGGTCCTGGCCTGGCACAGCTGGGCCGGCGCTAGGGGTGTGGTTGGAACGGGAGCACAGACGCGGTCGGGAGGTGTGGCCCAGCAGGACAGAGAGAGGAGAGCAGCGGTGCAGTGCAGTGGCATAATCTAGCTTTCTTGGCTCTGGGAACCTGATGCCGCTAGCGCCCATGCTTAAAGGCGACGGTCCTTGGGATGGGACGAGAAATGAGGTGAAGCTTCCGTCGCCGCCGCCACCAGAGCTTAGTGAAATGTCGGGCGCGGGTGGAGTAGGATAGTTTGAACGGGAGTCTGCGGGATCGAAGGGGCGGGCGTTGACAGCAGCTGGGGGAGCGGTGCGGTGCGGTGCGGTGCGTTGCGTTGCGATACACAGCGAAGGGTAGCGTGCGGAAACGTCGCGCACATGTCCTCAGTCAGGTACCCTGGTAAGGCGTTCCATACCCTGAGCCTGAGGTGACACTCAACGTCGAGGTAAGGTCCAATGTCTCTCTGCGGAGGTATGGCAAGGTCAGGTAGTCTAACTCTCTCCGCCGTGTTGGTTCTTCGGGACTGGGCCTGGCTGCCCCCCGTGCCTTGTTAATCGCCAAATCGAGCCATACAGCTAGAAAGGAGCTCCCATTTCCACCCTCCCTCCCATAGCAGAGGACTGTCGTTTGCTGGCAGAAATTTAAGACACTGACAGGGAGGGGAGGGAATGCTCGACCGGCTCTGCATGTCAGATCAGACAGACCGACTGGCAGACTCCGCGGGACGGTGTGTGCAACGCGCAGGCGGGATAAGGACGGATGGTCGGGGCTGGTGCAGCGCGGAGCAGCCAAGAAGGTGCGCAGCAGTCGTCGACGATCCAGGCTGACATTCGTCCCAGAACAATTGAGGGGCAGGGGAGGCCTGGCCAGCGGTTCGGACCAATTGATGTCTCCATTGTGGATGTCCAGCGGGCACTGATCAACAATCCCAACATGCAAGCACAGAACATCGTCCCATGGATGCGGTGCAGCGTGTCTCCGTACTCCGTGGTGTACTGTAGCATCCATAGCTGCGTCCATGGAGTGGCCCGCTCCGAGTGCTCAGTCGTTGCTGAATCTGTTGAAAGCGTGTCTGATGTTGCGCGCGTGGGCGACGATCAAAGGCCCATACTCCGCCGGGTCCTATTTCTCAGCGCATCCAAGCCGAGCATCCGTACCGCACCCGTACCCGTGTCTGGACTCGTCCCCGTCGGTCTTTCTGCCGGGATCAGCACGGCAGGTTGGCGCGGTGCCTGCCTTGGTTGGTACTCTGCACGTAGCGTGTTCCGTCAGACGTGCCAGGCCCTGACAGGGCCCTCGAGTGCGATCCGAAATGGAAATCGAGCCTGCATTAGCAGACATGCAGGAATAGTGGACGTTGCCGCATGCCGTGTTCTTTCCGTCCCAGCCTGGATGCCCCTTGGACGGGCAAAGCCGTGGCCGGCGACCGACGGTTTCCTGCGCAGGTCAGCCATGTCGAAGCGCGGAAATCACGTGGAGCGGTGTCCATCAGCATCGAGGTGCCTTCTGTTCTGCTGAGCTCCTCCGCATTGTGACAATGAGGTGGGAATGGGAATCGAAGGTGGAAAATGGGAACGGAACCCCTAGGTAAGGTGGATAGGTAGGTACCTAAGGTAGGTACCTAAGGTACCTAGGACCAGGTGGCCGTGGACGGTGGACCCGCCGCAGCTTGGGAGGACGGCTCAAGTACCTCATATGGTGCAAATAAAAAGCGTATTATGTAATTCACAGAAGCGTGGCAGGTCCACCGTCCGCCTGCTGATCGAGTCTCGAAACAGCAGGAGTCAACGGACGGGCCAGATCCACCTGCCATGGCCCAGTCCCCACGGAGCCACGGGGCCGTCGGCCTCGGGCCCATTACGATGCAGCAGGCGGCGGCACCTTCCTTCGCTCTAACGGCCATTGGGAAGGCGCTTGCCAAAACTCACCTCATGACAAGGTATCTGGCCCGGGATCTTCTGGGGCAGGGTACTTTACTCCAGGCAAGAGGAGGGCAGGGAGCCACTGAACAAGTGCGAGCCTGCCTCCATAGGCTCCATGTACGAGATGAGGCAAGATCTGACGATGCAGGGCGGCTGCGTGTTTCTCCCCTTGGACTGGAGTCGGTCCAAGAGCAGCCGACCAATTGCGGCAGAGCGCATCCAGCCAGTATCCTGCAGGCCATTTGCGTGGGGCAAACTTTGCATCAGCTTGTGGGCCGCCCCGGGAAGGGCCTTCCATTTGCAAGTTGCAACGCACCGCGCAGACTCAGAGCTGCAGAGCCCTCACGCAAGCTGCTTTGCCTTACCTAGGTAGGTACTTTAGTCAGACATGGCATTCCTGAAAGATGTCTGAATCATGGATTTTGAGGGTCGACTACGTACCTAGGTTGTCGGAACGCCGACTCCCACTCCCAGCTATAATGCCATGCTTCCCTACGTATAGCTCCTTTAAATATCCGAATCAAGCCGTGAAGACTCTTACCCGCAGGACAGAGACAGCAGGCAGGAGGTTGATGCTCCAACCTGCCTTACTCCGTACCTTGCACACAAAACACAAAAAGCCGCGGCAGGCATATCGCCTGGGCCAACCCTGCACCACAGCTAGAGCTCCGCACTCACCTGCCTTGTGCAAAGAGCTGAGCACCGAGGCAGGCAAGGATGCGGAGGCGCTGTTAGTTGCTTTGCGATCCTGAGGTAAGATACGAGAATCAGGGAACTTGCTTGCCCGCGCTGTCCACTTCTCCCCTCCTTCTGGTCCCTTTCCCATCCATCTCGCCCCCTTCCAGCAGCTTCTCCCCTCACCAGTCCTCGGCATGGCCCGGGATGCGCTGTCTGCGGGCTGCGGTACAAATTTAACCTCCAATGACCCGATCCAATGGTTTCCAGCGGCCCAGACCGATCGAGCTGTTGCGTCGGCCCCTGTCATTCTCTGCCTCTCCCCCTCTTGATTATTTTTTTCCCTTCCCCCCACGGGTCTTCCTTCTGTTGCAGACCAGCTTCTCTTGCTGTGGTTGCTGTGTTGGCGCTGCTGCTGCCGTATGCGCACACGCGCACCTGCCTGCCCTAGTGCCAACATGTACCTGCCACCTCCAACTTGAAGCGTAAGCAGCTTGCCTGACTGGCTGCAGCTTCCTTGCATTCATCCGCCCTGGCAGCTGCCCTACTTGCCTTTTCAACCCTCCACTGGCTACCTCAGAGCTGCAGCACTTGCACTCAGCTGCTGCAATGCCATGCCATGCCATGCCATGCACTGCACTGCACTGCCATGCACTGCACCACTATCGACTGCAGCGTGGCGCGCTACGGCTGCAGTCCTTTCCCATCGCTGCGGGCTAGATTTTTTCCTCTTGACAACCGTACACGTCAACGAGCTTGGTTGACATGGGATAGGTATCTCCTATGCAAGGACCGCAGAACACGGTACTTTCCGCAGCGCTCTACGTAGTCGGAATATGCCTGAGCTTTGCGCCCCGGCAAGCCACTTGGTTGCCAGAGACTGGGCAGTCTTGCAGCAGTCACGGAACACGGCAAAACCATGGAGCTCTGTTGCACGACTACTGACAAACAGCCCCAGCTACCTGGGCATCGCGCACACTCTTTCTCGTTTTCGCAGAGATAGTTTGCGGTGCCTGCCTCAGGAGCTGAGCTGAGCTTTAGACTTTGCTGCGCCTTACACTTTCCGCACCGACTGTGCGTCAACAATCCGATTATCCAGATGGACATGCCATGGACTGCAACGTCTCATCTGTCTCCTTGCCCCCCTGTTCCGCCCGGCCTTCACCAGCGGCCCGGCTTCTAGAACGGAAATCCCCTCGACTTTTTCTTTTTCCTGGTGGCGACAAGGGCTCGACGCACCCGGTCAGTTGCGGCGCACGTCCAACCCCTCCGATGGCATCCGGATACCTTCATTCCCATCACCGCTCTGCGTCTCGCGCCCAGCAGGTATCCGTATCCGACCTCGGTCATCTACACTGTCTGTCTACACATCAGCCACGCAAAGCGAGTCACGCCTCCAGTGCCATTTTCGGCCTTGTTGGAACCACGAGGCCGTACCATCCATGCTCTTTGCTTCAATATCAAAAAGGGCTCCCTATAGCAGGATCCGGCCCACCAATGCGAGTCGTTCAACTCATCATCTGCGGCGTCCGTTGGACTACCTGCGGAGAAACCGCTGCCAATGCTGTTGGACGAAAGTTCGAAAATTGGACCAAAGTACCAGCACTTGATGCAAAGCCGCTTTTGTCTCACAGATCCCCGACCGGCAGCCAGCTGCGCTCGACCTGATCCGCCTCACCACGTCAAGACTCTCAACGCCACGGCCGTGCCTGAGGGACTTCAAGAGAGCATGCCATTTCCAGGCGTCATGGTCCGCCTTTTGCCGGCGCAGGGTTGCAGATTTCCGTAGCAAGGGACGCTCCGAGACAAGGGGCCAAGTGGCAGGCTTGAGCCCTGAAGCCTCTCGCAACTCTTTCTTCATTGCTTTTTCCAAACCCCACCAACCATGGCGGCGGTCATGGCTCCTTGCCTTGTCGGGATCATGGGTTGGTGCGCCCGGACTGCAGATTCATCCACCGGCACGTCCTTGGCCTGGCACGCTGACCGCTACATCCGGAGATCTAGTGGAAAAGTTCCAACTCTTCCCAACGAAATCACATCAAAATGACCATTTCCAAGACCAAGCCACGGCCCCCGAGAACAAGGAGACGATTAGACGCGCCAACATGGCGTCATGTTATCGTCCGCAATGCGGCTGGACCTGCCGCAGCCTGGTTTCTTCTCAGCGGATCGACACTCCATGTCCAGGACGGGATGCGTCCATCCGTGAAAAAGGGGATGCGCCCTGCAGAACACCGGCCAACCTTCTTTGATGGGAGTTGCAGAAGTCTCGACCCAGCGCGTCACGTACACGGTTGCCACGGCCCCCAATTACCCACTTGAGCCCCAAGTTGGTATGATTCGGGCATATGAAAACTGACTGGGTATTTTTGTCGCGCGCGATTCGGACGGAGGGTCCTCCAAAAGAAAGGGAAAAAATGGGTTAGCCAGGGGTTGAGTCCACTTTGAAAGAGGATATTATTGTCAGCAACGACTGAAATATTCACCTTCTGGTAACATATCCCACGGCCGAAAAGTCCGACGCTCCATAGCTCTGACTGACATGGTACGCTGTCCTCTGACAGACAACGGCCACAAAGCCCTGGGGGCTGCAACGGGCAGTTAAGCTCCCTCATTCGATGCACCGATGCGCCAGCAGAACAGCTTGCTCATTCGCGCCTACTACATATCGGGCGAACTGTCTCTGAATGGCTGGTGGTATCAAAATCTGGTCAAGTCTGGCGGCAGAGCGGGATCAATTTGAAAATCACAAACAATAACGTGGCTTGCTATAGCTAACCAGGTTCACCCGCCCGGGATAAATAAGCAAGGCGCCGAAGCAAGCAGGCGGCTATTGCCATCCTGCTAATAACACGGCAACCTCCAAGGCGGGAAGCTGTCCGTTGCGGCACGTTATTGGAACCTAAAGGAACCCTGACAGAGGGCGGACTGGCGAAATGAAGCTCAAGAGGGTCATCAACCCACATAGTATTATCATTCCCCAGCCGCCGAGACGTAGCCATGATGGGAGACTGATTCCGCCCGACTACCGCACGACCTGAATGCTTGTTCGTGAGTTGAGGAGGCGACCCTTCAACTGTGGAAAAGCCATATGGTCGGGTTGCGTGGCCAGTTGATCCTCCCCCCAACTCTCTGCGCAGCCACATGGTCACTTCTTGGAGCACCGCATTAGCCAGACAACCAGAACACACGCCTTTGGTCTGAAGTGTGTACGCAGCCACTCCCCAAACTGAGGGCGTGGTGCGTCGAGAGGTCTAGTGAGGGCCTAGCACACTTGGCGCCTTTTTCAGAGTCTGGTTAGCCAGGGTCTAGAAGGCGCACGAAGACGGGGGTTTGCCCTCAGACGCATTCAAGACTTTCTTTCCATCCTTGCCGTGGTGGGACGTCGTGGGCCAGCGTTAAATCCCTTGCTGGCCGAAGTTATTCTCAAGTCGGTCTAGTGGAGGTCCTGTCGTTGTGGCTTTTAGCACCGAGCCGGCGTTGGATGGTGCCCCGAACGCTCGTCCATTTGATCGAACGGCTCATCGGCAAGCTTCGACATTTCAGGATGAACCCAAAAAGTGATCATGCTGGTCTCCAACCGGATGCCGTCTTCCTCAAGTACGCACTTGATCGAAGGGACAGACTGCTTGTTCCTGCTGACCAACTCTCGTCTGCTCGAGCATCTGATGAGAAATACTACCGGGCCTGACCAAAGCCAGACTTTTCGTTGACTCATCGAAAGGAGATGTGTTGGAACGCTCGTTAACTTTGCTCTCGCATCCAGGTGTCTCATGGTATTCGGGGTATCAACAAAAGATTCCAAGGCTCTCACTCTCTCTGGCCTACAGTCCATTGGATATTTATTCCCTCGGGCAACAACAGTACAAGCCAGACATCTGCTCAAAGACTTCACTCTCTGTTCCATGTTCAGGATTTCCGGGTACTCCTGTTTTGCACCCACCAAGTCCAAGGTGCAAATCTTCGGCGAGATGCCGTAGGTAACATGTCACTTTGCCCATGAACGCCGGCATCCATCAAGGCTCTGCTGTCTGAGCATTTGCAAACTAAGGGCCAGGGATCAATTCCAAGCATGCCTTACTCGTGCGTTTTGTCGGTAATCTCCCTTCTCAACGACTTCCACAGGCTCATCCTAGGTCTACGACCGTGACTTGGTATCTCATTTTGTCGGCCTGTGCGACTTGACGGGCCGCCAACTCAGAATCCGAAGCGTGCAGGCAGCAAGAGTTCTCTGAAAAGCATCTTCATCTTTCGGCCCCTTGATCAACGTTGCAACAGCATCGGGGGTGAGATTAAGATCATAATTGTCCTCCCTTCTCAGCAATAAAACACTTCTCTTCTGGAAAAAGGAATCCGGACATCTTCTACTTTGAATTCAACCTTTATTTTTCAGATGCCGCTTGCTCGTACACCGCGCCTTCTTCACTCCTACTTCCACCGAGACCACCTATGCCTAGTGCAGGATGAGTGACCTCTACCGGAATTGCAGAATCGGCATGACTGACTCCCGGTGTAATCGCCTCTAAAAGTCTCTGTAACAACGGGAGACATGCAAGCGATGGGTTTTCCTTTTCTTGCGTGAACATGCTATTGTGATGCCATCCGGACTTAGCAGATGCCGGGCCTGCACATGTCTAAATGACTGGGAACTGGCGCGATCAGACCATTCGTGTTCCTCGTCTCAGGGGCAATGCAGACACCCACGCCGACATAACATGATCGGGAGGGCAAACAACCTCTATTTCGGCGTGAACGAGCACATAGGTTGAGGCAATAGCATAAAGCCGGTTCCTCGGGCGGATACATCTCGTGGACCCCGGAATCCGCAGTCTCGAAGTGTTGTGCGCAGTCTCGGTAACGACCTGGAAGCCTTCGAATGACCCGATCCGTTCTGCGAATGCGACGATAAATACGAATACCCAATCGCAACAGACGTCGAGGACATCATCTTGTGTCTCTTGACGTCGCAATAATGCCAGTCTAGGTTGTACTTTCGGAAAATATGCGGGAGAACTCTTTTCAGTGCGAGGGAACAGACTGGGTTCGTAGGCCCAGTGCGACGCTGCGGTCAGACAAGGTGACGCTGTTCTTCGAGAGGGCCGACTTCCAACGGCATAACGGCGCGCGAAGGACACAACGGGCGCATAGGTGGTGTTAGAAATGATCCATACAAACGTACGGACGAGGGGTTGCAGTTACCTCCTACGACATCGGCTGTGGCAGCGCGACTTGGAGAGACGGCTGCGATCGTCGGTACTTCAGTCCTCAGTAGTGAACGGGAAGACGCCCTATGAGTGTCGTTTGTTCGAGACTTCGGGCAGTTAGACGAGGACGTCGCCTTGCGCAGGGGCTACTCGAGGGTAACATGGTCACATCATTGTTCGGCATTGGACCAGCCGCGGAACAACCCTTCGAAAGGTAGGCCTACGGCGGCCATGCAAGGCACAATCCAAAAGGAGAATGGGGAGGTCGGTGTTCTTGCCGCTGTCGATGTCACCGCACTTCAACAAGGCATTCTTGGATATGTGACGGACGTTAGGGCCGGCAACGAGGTGATGCTGTTGTCGTCATTGTTCATTCATACACCAGGCGGTAGCTAACGGCACACGCATACGGGGTTCCACCGCTGCGAAAAAGCGGCGTAAGTGATTGCTCTGATTCATTGCTGGTTTCGGGTAGACAACCAACAGTCCTTCGGATCCTCTGCTGGCTGTTGCTTCCTCACACACACCCACAACCACGGTTCTGAAAATTAGTCGCGAGATTGGGACCGACATTCCTCAACCAAGTTTCGTTCCGAGCTCGGGCCGACCTGGAATGGCAGGGAGGAACTTTGGCCCCCCTGGCAGGAAAATAGTCACATGATTTTACACGTGACATGAAACTCAAACACGCCCGGGCTCCCAAGGGTCTCTGGACCCTGAAAGGGATGGCGAGGTCAAAGTTTCAGCCTTGCTTTCTGACGGAGACGTGGTCGTTCAAGAGTTGAAGTGATGCGATGCTCGTATCGTACCATGAACTTAAGTCAACGTTGACGGGATCAAAAGTTGCGTGCATGAGATAGGGGTTGACTTCGACCACGGCCAGACTCGAACAATATCAACAAACCTCGGGGTTGCCAGGGAGCATCGCCAGTCAACAAGAACACCCAGAAGAAACTCAAACAAAAAAGTCAATTGGCAAGAATAAGAAGAAAAACAGTAAACCGAGTAATTAACGACTAATTTCACCAAACACCATTAATCGCAATGGAAGCCGCGGCAAACATGACGACCACGGCCCTGGACCAAACAGCCAGCCTGGGCTTCGGCTTCTATTTCCTGCCCTTCGCCACGGTGGTCTGCTTCCTCATCCCCGTCCTTTACCTCTTCCCCCCCATCCCGGCCACCACCAGCGATGCCCTCCGGGCCACGCACTCCAAGATTGGCGTCACACCGCCCAAGAGCAACCTCCGGGACCAGTTCTCCGCCGCCCACCGGGAACCCGGTCCCTCCGGGGCCGCCGCCCGGCTGCAAGCCCTCTGCGTGTACCCCATCAAGTCCTGCCGCGGCATCGAGGTCGCCAAGAGCAAGCTCCTCCCCACCGGCCTCGAGTTCGACCGCCTGTACACCTTTGCGCAGCTCAAGTCCCCGTTCCCCGTGGCGGTCGACGCCTCGGAGGAGGCCAAGGACAAGCACAGCTGGGAGTTCGTCACGCAGCGGCAGTTCCCCCTGCTGGCGACTGTCAAGGTCGACGTGTACGTGCCAGACGCGGCCAAGAGCACCGTCTTCATGGAGCAGCGCAGCGGCGACGCGTGGATCGTCTTCCGGTTCCCCTGGCAGGACCGCGGGTTCGCGGGCGCGATGCAGTGGGTGGCCGCCAAGATCCGTGACGGCTGGCGCGGGGTGCCCGAGAGGGAGGTCCTGCTGCCCGTCGAGATCCCGACGGCGAAGGAGATTGAGCAGCGCGGCTACACGTACGAGGACGTGCGCGTGTGGAAGGAGACGGTGCCCGCGCTCAACATGGAGAAGGAGATCCCCGAGGAGCTGTCGCGATACCTGGGCGTGAGCAACAAGTTGGCCCTTTTCCGGGTTGACCCTTCCAAGCTGAGGGAGGTGTACCGCTGCGCGCCGAGGAAGGAGGAGGCTGGCTACCAGCCTATTGTCGGTTTCCAGGACGCGGTAAGCTTTCTTCCGAAGGAGGGTTCCGTTTTGCGGGGTTCAGGGGAAGGTGTTCTAACGGAGAAAATAGTATCCCCTGCATGTCATGAACCTCAGCAGCCTTCAGGAGTTCGACTCCCAGGTTCCCAAGGATGAGGATCTCCAGCATCTGGACGTGGGGAGATTCCGCTCCAACATCATCCGTAAGTCACAGCACCCCGTTGGGCCAGTGCGTGTGCACAAAATTTGCTGACAGAATTCAGTCGCCGGCGCCCCGGCATACGACGAGGAGTCCTGGAAATCCATCACCTTCACTCAGGGCACGTCAAAAACCGCGACGCCGGTCAAGTTTCACGTCTCCTGCCGCACGGTTCGGTGAGTTCTGCACTGCTTCCGCATCACCTCATTCTTCTCCCCCCCTCTCCTTGGATCTGCCATAAAAGCGACCTTTCCAGGCAAAGAGAGAGTCCGGCGGTGCGTGTTCAGAAACAGAATGCTAACAGACGAAAAGCTGCAAAATGCCCAATGTCGACCCGGTCACAGGCGTGCGCCATGGCGTCGAGCCGGATAAGTCTCTCCGCAAGCTCCGCGATGTCGACGAGGGCGCTCCCCGGATGGGATGTCTCGGCATGCAAATGTGTCCCCTCTTCGACGGCACCGACCGCGTCGAGTACATGCAGGCCTGGCTCGAGGTCGGCATGGCCGTCGATGTCAAGGAGCGTGGTGACCATGTTTACATCAAGCAGTGACTAAACCCTGGCTGGAAGCGGGAAGGGCACCGCCGGATAGACTCGTAGACATTGTAGACAGGAGGCATCAGAGTCGAACAATCAAAAATGTAGAACAAGAAATCCAATCGTCATTATCACTCGCGAGTCTCCATAGATTTGTCCGTTACTCCTCCCAGGTCTGGTCTGTTCATTATGACGCAACCCGACTAATAGAAAAACACGACCGCACTTGGCATATTTCAGTTCCAGCCACCCTCCTGGTATCCAACCAAAACCCGAAACCCCATCATACAGACAACAGTTATAACCGCTTGAACGACAAGAAAGTTAAGGGGTTTGGGTATTCCGTTCATCGTCATCATCATGATTTATGTGCCACGACCCCGGTGTCTGGGCACGGCCAAGACACCCACTCATGCGCCTACTCACTTGAGATCGGCTGGTGTCAGCGCCTGAACCATACTGGTTCCCTCGCTGAAGCGGGTCCGGAAGATGCGGTTCGCGTTCTGGAACATGCCGTCTTTGAGAGAGACGACGATGAATTGTGAGCCCTTGAAGCGCGTCTTGATCAACCGACCGATGTTTTGCGTGTGCGACAGGTCCAAGGCGGCGTCGACCTCGTCGAGAATGTACATTGGTGCGGGTTTAAACTGGAGGAGGGCCATGATGAGGGAGAGGGCGATGAGCGATCTGGTCAAATGTTAGCTCTTATCATTTCAAATCCAATGAATGAGGGCAATCTTACCGTTGTCCACCAGAAAGCTCAGTCAAGCTCTGCTTCCACACCTTTCCAAGCGAGACCTTGACCTCGAGACCATCGCTAATGGTCTTCCCTTCGGGGGGATCTAGCTTGGCGAAACTGCCAGGTAGCAGCTCGTTGAAGATCTGGCCGAAATCGCCGTTGACCTTCAACCACGTCTCCTCCAGGGCCTTCTTCTTGTAGTCGTCGAGACTGATGATCGTCTCCTCGATCTTGCGCTTATCGCGGATGACTGTCTTCATCATGTGCTTGAGAGACACCTCCTTCTTCTCGACGCTCTCAATCATGTTCATGACCTTGGGGTTGATCTTCTTCTTCATTCCCTGAAAGCGGTCTGTCAGGTTGCGCAGGGTGGCCTTGCACTCGGCGATGTTCTGGCCCTTGAAATCGTACGGTGTCCCTGTCCGGCCAAAGTTGTCTTTCTCATCAGCGATCCAGTCGTGTTCCTTTTCCATGTGCGCCACCCTTTGCACGGCCGACTCCTGCTCCTTGTGGAATTTGTCAACTTGGTGGCCGAGCTTCTGCATCTCGAGACTTTCCTCGGCAATGCGGGCGTTCTTGGACCGAGTGGCCTCCTCCAGCGCGTGTAGTTCGTCGTCGAAGCCATGAAGCTTAGCGCGCTCGTCATCCAACTCAGCCTGGACGCCGTCGAGAGTCTCCTGCAGGCTAGCTTGCTGCTTGACAAGGTCTTCAACATCTTGTTGCTGAGCCTTGATGGCCACCTCGACTTCTTGGAGCTGCTCGCGGGCCGCAGACAGGTCGCCAGCAACTTGTTCCGAGTCAAGTTGGGCACCTTGCACCTCCTTCTGCAGGGCCTTGACCGAGGCTGTGTTCTTCGTCAGGTTCGCACGCAATTTGTCCAAAGACTTTTGGAGCTCAACGAGCTTCGCGTCCTTGTTATTGTCGAAGTCCTTCATGTCCTTCTCGATCCGTTTAACGTCAGCAGTAGCCTCGGCATGCCTCTTCTTGGCTTCCGCGGTATCACTCTTGAGCTGGGTGATGGTTTCCTTCATGTTCTCCACCTCCTGTATGATGGAGGAGGAAGAGTTGCCGCTGATTTGCTCCTCGGCAAGCTTGATCTCGTGGCTCTTGAGATCGAGCTCCTGCTTGATCTTCCGAGCGTTGTCAAGCTTAGACTTTTCGCTCGCAATAGTGAGCTGAAGGCGGTGCAGGGAAGCCTCAGCCTCCTTCAGTTGACGGGTGATGTCGTTCAACTTCTGCAGCGTAACAAGCACACCGCTGGAGTTCGGGGAGCTACCACCGGAAAGCGTGCCAGATGGGTCATAGGCATCCCCCTCAAGGGTGATGCTCCTCATTCGCACGTTGGGGTCGAAAGTGACCTTTTTGGCGGTGTCTGCATCGGCACAAATGAGAGTGTTGCCAAAGACATACTCCATGGCGGCCGACACTTCCTCGTCGTAACCGACGAGCGACAGGGCCAAGTCGACCTTGCCTGGTGCAATCCGCTGTGCCGTTGCGATAGCTTGAGCAGAGGCTTTGAAAGCAGCAATTTTGTTCAGAGGAATGATGGTAACACGCTTGCGAAGCTTTCCTCCCTGGAGTAGTTGAGTACCGGTGACTTCAGTATCAACAACAACGTTGTAAAGACGACCACCGGCGCAGATCTCAAGCGCAGTGCCGGCTTGTGTGTTTTTCTTGTCGAGCGTGAAAAGCTGGGCGACCAGACCCTTGACCTTGGACCGGTCAAAGTTGGGAACTGGGTCGGCATAGTTGAAGTCGATGTTGGCAACCTTGCGCCTCAGGCCGTCTGCCTCTTGGCGAAGACCGCGGATCTGTTGTTGAAGAGAAGATTGTTGCTTGTACAGCTCCTCTTCCTGGCCAGGCTGGAAGCCCAGCTTGCCCAGCTCCTTCTCGAGTTTCTGTGCCTGTGACCTCAGACCTTCAAGGTCCTTGAGAAGATCGGCATTCTGTTCCTTGGCCTTCTTCGCACGCGGCTCTTCCTCCTTGATACGCTTCTCGAGATGTGCAATCTTCATCTTGGCCTGCTCCTGCTCGGTGACGGCGGCAGTTGCACGATTCCTGGCATCTTGAAGTTGACCTTGGTAACCGCTTTCTTGGCCATCCTTGGAAGCGACACCGGTCTGCAGCGTTTGTAACAGCTCTTCCTTAGACTCAGCTTCTTGACTTTGCTTCTCCAGGTCGTCCTTGGCAGCGTCGAACTTGGCCTTGATCTCCTCGTAGGCCTGTGTCTTGTTTTGTAATGTTGCTTCCAACTCGGACACTGTCTTTTCAACTGCTGTCTGCTTCTCCTTTTCCTCAGCCATGCTAGACTTCTTCAAGTCCATGACGGTGGCAAGTCTGACAATTTCGTTTGAGTGCTTCTTGACGGCATCCTCCAACGCCTGGGCTTTCCCCCCCTTCTTGAGCTCCTTGTCACGCTGTGCGCGAACTCGCTTGACGTCTTCTTCAAGATGGGAGATTTCGCTCTTTAACCGTGTCGCAGACTCCTCGAGGTCCTTTTGTCTTTGCTTCTTGCCCTCCAGGTCTGCGGCAGACTGTTCGAGCTTTTCCTGACACCGTACGTAGTCGTGCGCAACGACCACTCGTGTCAGCCGCTCGAGGTCGTTCTGGGTTTGCTGGAAATCCAGGAATGCGCGCTTCTCTGTTCGCAGCTTTTCGAGCTTTGGCTCGATCTCCTCTGTCAAGAGACCAGTGATTTCCTGGAGTTTCATCTCTTTCTTGGCCATCGTCTTCAGCGCCTTGTCTCTCCTATCCTCGAACATTCTGGTTCCTGCGGCTTCCTCAATCATGGCGAGAATCTCGACGGGCTTCATGTTGAGGACTTTGGTGATGCGACCCTGCATAATGAGGAAGTTGGGGTTGTTGATGTTGAGCTGAACGGATTGAAACAGATTCTGCACTGTTTGTTGCTGGGCGCGGTGTCCGTTGATGAGGTATTTGGACGTGCCGCCGAGGACGATCTGTCGAGTCACACTAATGGTCGCATATTCCTCGAAACCGATGGGAGACTTCTTTTTGTCTCTGTTGTCGAAAACAATCGTGACGCTCGCTTTCGTGACACCGGCTTGACCGCGCTTGTAGATGAGATCCTGTTATGCGTCGCATCAGCATCACGACAATTCTTCAGAGAGCCATCGACCGTTGCTTCCGTACCTGGAGATTTTGCGCTCGGACTGTGGTCATGTTCGTAATGCCCAAAACGAAGCAGATGGCGTCCAGAATGTTGGACTTGCCGGAGCCGTTGAGGCCGGTGATGGAGTTGAAACTCTCGTCCCTGCGATGTATGAGCCTGCGTCCCGTCACAGCATCGGATGCAATGTTTGTTTACCATCCCGAAATCACCGTCCGCACGGCGTACGACTTAAAGCCCTGCGACGAGTCAGAAAAGCAAAGAGAAAATAGGTGCATTCGGGTCGCTTACGTCTATAATCACTTCTATGACCCTCATGCTGCAGTGGTTAGTCGTTGGCGATGTTGTTGCTGAGGAGGACTCTTGTCGGTGTCGAGACTTTTTGTTTACTTTCGCCCGGTCGCGTTTCCACCGCACCCTCCCTCCTGATGCAGCCCTCGCCCGCTTCCCGCTGTCCCGCCCCGATAAGACCCTTATCGCCTGCGGTAACCACGACCTTGCCGCAAGCGCAACTGTCATTGCCCCGGGCTAAGCAGCCCCACGAAGTTCAGCCGCGCTAAGCCGGATTCGGACTCGACCAAAACATTCGGTTCGCAACGCAATTGATGAAGGCCCATCAACACCACCGCACACACATCCGTACAGCTTCTGCTTCCCACTTTTGCTATCCTTTTTTTCCCCAACCAGCTCCTGCACCATACCCAGCCTCCCTTTCGACCTCGATGACCAGCTAGCATTTCTCTTCTTCTCCATAGCGACACTATTGCGCTCGTCGCGACTTACCCCTCCCAATGGCTACGATGCGAGGAACGCGTGTGCCTGTTGGCTCCGCGTCATGGATCGCCGAAGAAAGAACCACAGCCCTCAGCATCGTTTCCGCCGAGGCCGAGGAGTTTTCTTTTGCCGCGAGAAACGAGCTGGACTGGCTTAACGAGCATATGGCTGGCATTTTCAACGAGAATGAAGTGCACGTACATCCTTGCCGCTAACTTGGCATACTTTGCTAACACTGCGCAGAAACGTGGCCGAGATTTTCAAAACTCCAGGAAAGCTCCGCGGCAAGACGCCGCGAACAGCGCGCAAAGTTGACAACGGCGAGCCTCGTATTGTAAGTTTGCCTACATCACGGCGCGTCAACCTTGGCTAACAGTGCCCAGCCGCTGTCCGATGTCTTCTCCGCAACCCCTAATGGCGCACCGAATGCCTTCACACAACAGCTCACCCGGACTTCGACAACAAGCCTCAACGTCGCGCAATCAACATCGTCCCCTCTCGTCAGCAGAACTGCCTCTCCAAAGAAGACAGCCACATCACCAAGACTGGCCGTCTCGAAACAACCTGTTGCCCTGGCCGATTCCGGATACTATGGCTCTCAGGATATGGACAACGCGGATGACATGGACATGGACGACGACGTCGACCTCATTGAAGAGGAAACCCAGATTGCTGAGCCACGATCAAGCCCGCCCAAAACGGCTGGACGAAGTGGTCATGTAGCCTTCCACACCACCAAGGAGCAGAACGCGCCACAAAGTCCGACCGTGACGAGGACCATGCGCTCACCTGAAGTCACATTCCAGACTGCAAAGGAGGAGCAGACGACGCGAGTGATGAGAGACATAACCGAGGAGGCTTCTCTCCAGCCTTCCGAGTCGCCAGCTCCTCGCAGCCCCGTCAATGATAGCGTGGATCCCATGTCTCCAGCCATGTCTCCGGCCATTTCCCCTGAGTCTCGATTCGCAAAGAGCGCGTCACCCGTCAAGACGTCACCCGTCAAGACATCACCCGTCAAGCTCTCCCCAGCCAAGCGAGCCTCGCCTTCGCCGGAGCCCGAGGCTGCCCCCTCTCCCTCCGCCGAGCCTACGCCAGCTCCCGAATCTCAAGAAGACGTGGATGTCCATCTCGATGACGACACCAGATCCCAGTCCGACGACTCGAGCCCCATCCGGCCGGTTAGGAAAAGCAGTCTTAACTTTGCTTCGCTCCCTGCTAGGGAGCCTTTGAAGAACAAGAGTCTTGGACCTCGCATCTCAAGGACGAGTCATCTAGACAACCACCGTACGAGTTACTACGGAAGACATACGGGCGGCAAGAGTTTGGGCAACGTTGAGGTTCTTGGCGACTCCGACGATGAGGAGGACAACGACGAAATGGACATCGACACTGTGGCGGATATGACGAAAGACGGCGACAGCTACGCCTCCACTCACAACAAAGCTTATACACAGCGCCTACAAGACCAAATCAACATGCTCGGGAAATCGCAGCCGAGCGCGACTCGATCTTCAAAGTCCATCCCAAGCTCCGCAGTCGCCCAGCAGCTTTCCCAGGTTACTGCACCTCAGCCAGCAGCAGAAGCTAAGCCGCCATCGCCGAAGAAGTCTGCACCACCTCCCACACCGGGAGCGTTCCCTGAAGATGACGAAGAAGATGAGGACGATTGGATTGCTCCTCCCGTGCCTGCGAAAGATGTCCCAATTGCCAGCCCGAGACCGCATTTGCCTAAGAGCCACACCACGGATGTCATGGAAGGAATTGATGGAGCCGATACTGTTAGTGGCTCTGAGTTTGCTTTCCCTCAACAGCGGCAGCTGTTTGGTCGCCCAGGCTCTCCAAAGCGAGCGCCTGTGATTCCTGAGCGTACAACCAGCACTCACGGCCACGGCAAATCCGCCTCAGTATCCGCACTGCCCGACCTCTCGAAAGACAAGATGGTCGAAGATGTGACTGAAGCTAAGAAACACATCTCTGTCTCCAACCCGCTGTCCGCAGTGCCAGAGGATGGGCGGCCTGAATCTCCCAAGTCACCGTCGCGAAGCTTCCGTGACAGTCCGTTGAAGCAAGTCAAGAACAAGCTGTCTTCCATCTTGAAAACCTCGAAAGGTCTTCTTGCGAGCAGTGCAGCAATCAGCGCCGAGGGCAAGTCATCAATTATGTCGCCCTCTACCGCACGATTCGCATTCCACGCCGAATCATCCACCGAATCAATTGTCCCGCAGTCGGTATCTGCTGAGCCTCTGTACCCAGATCTATCTAAGAGAATGGCAGCCGACAACCAATCTGTAATTGTCCCGGGAAGTCCAGAGCGCCCCGTTGCACGGAGAACGAGAGCGTCTGTTGAGAAGGAAAAGGAGGACAAACGCAAAGAGAAGGAGGCCAAACGTATGGCTGACCAGATGAGCAAGCTCGATAGGGCTCGTGCTGAAGAACGCGAGAAGGCACGAGTGTTTAGTGAAGAACAAGAGAAGATTGTCGCCATGGAAAAGAAGATCGCAGCGCAGAAGGAGATGGAGAAGGAGAAGGAGAAGGAACGAGAGAGGGAGAGGGAGAAGGCCGCACGAACACCGGCACCCAAAGAAGCGCCCAGGCCCACGAGGACCAGCCCGCGCAAGGCTAAGGGTCAAGCCGAGACCGAATCTGCCGTTGCGGCCTCCCAGCAAGAGAAAGAGAAGCCAGATGTGGAGATGATCGAGGCGCCAGCCCCCGTGCCGCCACCTTCAGCCCCTCGATCTGCCGGCCCGAGCCAGGCAGCTAGAAACAGAGAGCTTCGCCGCCCCACCAAACCAACCAAGGAAGCAACTAGCAGAGCGAAGCAGCAACCAACCGTTATCCGCGTCAACACTACTTCTCAACACTCTCAATACCATCCATCGAACAGCCAGTTATCTTCTAGTCTGGAGGGAACTCTTGGCTCCACTGTGAAGCCCAAGTCTCAACCGAGCTCACACAGCAAGCAGGCTTCAGTGAACAGCTTCAAGAGCTCGGCCGGATCCACTGGTCGACCAAAGGCTCTCGAACTCGCTGCCAAGCGGAAGGAACAAGAAGAGCGAGACCTCCAGAAGAGGAAGGATGCCAAACTGGAGCTTGAACGAAAGCGCGCTGCCATCCAGGAGGAGGAGCGGAAGCAGGAGTTGCAAAGACGACAGGAAGCTGAGAAGCTAAGAGAGAGGGAGAGGGAACAACAGTCTGAGGCAAAGAAGAGACAGGCCGCCATCGAGCGAGCCAAGCAGACTCGAGCTCCGCCGCCTGCGGCGCGGTCTCAGCCAAATGGCCCCCCCGATTACGCGGCGAGTCAACGAAGTGATGGCCCTCCTTCCCGGCCGCCGTCTCGTCTGAATTCGGCTATCCCTCGATCTCAAGAGGATCGGCCGGTTAATGCTATCCTTTCCAATGCTTCCAAGGCTGGCTCCAAGAGGCCTCTTCCGCAAGACGGTGGCGAAGAAAACAGCTCTCGGAAACCGGCTCGCAATGGTCCACCATACCAGGCCAAGGATGCAAAGCGAAGGCGCACCAGCGATGACTTTGCCGACGAGCTGGACATGGACATTCAGCCCCCTAACATCAAGGGACCTCCTGTCCGACCCCCGTCAGTCGGCTTCAAGAAGGTTTGTCGTACATCTTGTCCTTCACATCAAACAACCGTGATTGCTAACACGCAACAACAGGAAATGTCGACGAAGCCGATCTACTCCAGTGGTTACGGGAACGTACCCCAAAGCGCCTCAAGAGACTTATTCAAGGGAGTTGTCACTGCTCAGCACAACAGCACCATCAAGTCAACCAAGCAGCTGGATATCAACCAGTTTGCTAAGGGTGAAATTCCATTTACTCCCAATCCCAACCCCGCTGGTCCGGCGCACAAGACGCCGGCACGGGCCGTGGGTGCTGCAAGTGCCAAGACGACAACGATCAAGAAGTCAGCAACGCGATCATCACCTCGTTTCCAAGACGGCGACAAGATTGATCTGCCTGAGATCGACACGGATCCTGAGGATGAAGACGAGGACGATGGACAGTTCGTGGCCGCTTGGGCTGATTCGCCCGATTTGCGGCGAGCTCTCATCCGACAGGAGAACAGGGACCCCCAAGACATCTTTGGTCCTCCACGGGCTTTGAACATGGAAGAAGTGTTCAACAACAGTAAGGAGAGGTGGCACAAGTTCCGTGCCCGGACGTCGAGTGCAAACTGGAGCGGATCAGACCGCTTGACGGAAGACGAGATCAGGAAGGACCTTGCGGCGCGTGACAGGCTACGCAGAGAGGGCGGCTGGTCCTACGAGATGAGCAAAGATTTGGCTTGAGTCTTGTGTTGAGTGCGTTGTTTTTTTATGGCGTTGTTTGTGTGTATCAGGGATACAGCAGTGTTGAACACACATGCGAATGCGCTCATGAGGACATTATTCTGCAGGGCAGGACTGGACGGGTGCCAGAGAGATGGCACAGGGCTTGAGCATTGCGTATTCTTTCTTGCCAAGGGGGCAAGAGTGTATTGTGGGGACTTTTTTTTATTTTGATTGCGGGCGTTTGAACGGCAGTATACCGCAAGGCATCGGGTTACGGTTGCAATAATTTGAGCAGAATGACAAAATGCATAGATTTCTGATCAAACCATCAGTCTCCCAGGTGTATTGCTGTTTTGAACTCGAATCGTTGCTATTGGTTGGGTTGCCTTCTTGCTTGCGCAAGGGGTTGGTACCTACATTAGGTATGCTGGTTGGGTTTAAGGACCAGGATGTCGTTGCGGGTTGGCAGGGCAACCCGAACCGCGTCCACGCGTCTCGGCCAGTGAGCCGGCGGGGGCGGGGCAAGTCTGACGTCGTCCGAACTCAAGCTTAATGCTGGAAGTTGCCGACGTGTCGAGCAGTCCAGAAAACGTTCACTTGTGGCCGGTAGTATGGACTAAGTTGCTTGGTCTGCTCACTTTGACTCCTGAAGTCCGGTGATCTCTCCTCATACTTTCTCAATCTTATCCCGTCTTTATCCCATCTTACCCATTTGTTCGACAGGATTCAACGTCAGAATTCAGACCGCACTCGATGCATCTTGCAAAGGTCTCCGACAGCCGTGGTTTTATTTTCATTTTTCATAGTCAGTAGTTCGGCACGCGCAACTTGTACTTTTTTACTACTGCCCTCATCAGTGGCGATGAGGGACATGGTAGGCACTTGTTTTGGCAACTACTCTCAACCCGGGATTCTGCCAAGTCGGCAATGAGTATAGTAGAGGTGAAATCTGCGGCGAGGGCCGTCAACACGACCCCCAAAGGCCCTGGAGAGGTAGAGAGACGGGGCCTCCACTGGCCAAGCGAGCATTTGGAAGTTACATCATCAACGGCAGCAAGTAGCACAAAACTAGGTTGTGATGGGGAGTACTCACTCACCAGAACATCTCCAACCAGAGAGAAGTTTTGAGACACAGGTCTTGGCTGTGTAAGCCTCTCACTGGCAATAGAAGGAGCACCTACGAGACGCTGCATCTTGAGACAAACTGCCATGTTGCCATGACCGAAATGCGGAGCTGACCGCCCAACGACATTTGAGATAACATCGAATGTGATCAAGCACAGGCATCATTAGCAAGATATTAACATGTTTATGTCCCTTCCCAATCTTGAAGTCCATAATCATTGATCTCAAAGTCAGAGAAACGGGACGAAACCAGGGCTGGTCGACGGGATAGTAGGGGATTGGAGTTGACCAGGGGGCGGATTTTTCTCTACTGGCCCTACTTGGATCGATTAACTCGCATCTGCTGTGCGTGTATGTTTGTCAGCTTCTGGCAATCCCCCAGAGCGCATAAAAGGTGACCGCGACGTCAGCTGTCGTCAAGCCGGGGCTGTGCTGGTGTTTTCTTACGTAGTCTGGCGGGTGGCTTGACCAGCCTAGTACGGACCTCGACTCGTTGGCTTGGGGCGCTGCGCATCACGCCTCCCGAGATCTCTCCACTCGAACGGTGGCTTAGCCCAACTGGTCTGGCTCAGTATTAGAGGGAGGCCTGCACGTTTTAGGCAGTCGAGGTCTCCACAGTCGGAGGTTCGGGCGAGAAAGAGAGCTTGAGAGAGCACCCCCAAGGCGCACAAGGTGACCACACAGACGGGAAGGGCAAGCCCAAGTGGCAAAGACCCTTTCCAGCCGGGGGGAGCTGAGGCGTCCCGTTTTGGAGGGGGCAGCCCCGGATACCAGCTGCACCAGCCGCACTGAGGTGTCCTGCCTGGGTGAGGTAGGGGGTGCCCCTGAAGTCCCGTGGTCCCTTCTAAAAATTCGGACCCCTGCCCCGTTAACCCTCTGCTGCCCGCGCAACCGAACGGACAGGAAGGAACGGACGGGCCGTCAACAAGGCCTTTCTTTCCGTACCTACCCAGGTCCGTACCCAGGCACTTTTGTACCGCGTACCCAGGTACCTTGGGGTAGGTAGGTAGCGAAAAAGGCAGGGCAGCGATTCGTATTTGCTTCTTCCTTTCCCTTTCCGTCGTTTTCGCAAATCCCACGCCCAGGTGATGCGGCTCGCAACTCTCCTTTCCTAGACCACCACCGGCGACTCTTTTTTTTCCTTCTCGAGACAGCGTCGCATCGCATCTGCTGCTCATCTTGCGTCTCGTCTGCCCGCCGTCCGTTCATCGGCTGGTGCATTTTGACGTCATTCGGTGAGTTGCTGCTCTCTTGAGGTCGCATGTGCACAACCACCCAATCACTGCCGCGTCTTGCCTTCGCGACGGCCGAGGAAAGACGGTGAGGGACCAACCACTGCCGGCGAGTTAATCTGCTACCGTTCCTGCCTCCGACTGGCTGCTGCCCGCTGGCTCCAAACCGGCCTCCCAGCGTGCATCTCCGGGTCCTTACCCTCGCTCCCCCGCGGTGCCTGCTTCCGTCATCTGGTAACGACACCAATCCTTGCTGTGTGCAGTAGTCGTCTGCTCGACATAGCTTGCGTTGCGCAACAACAATCCTCCAAAGTCGTCGCGCCGGCTACCACCAGCTACCACCACCCTGCTCCCCGCTTGTGGTGTACGACCTGGCCGCCGCTGCCCGCGTCTTCCCCGGCTGCTTACCCTCGTCTGACACCACCGCTGCTGCTGCTGTACCTTCCACGATACCTCTACCTCTGACACGCGGCTGCTTTGTCCCAACCTGCCCGTGACACAACTGCTGACACCCTCGAGCCCACAGTCTTCTATTCCTTTGCACCTTCCCTCTCCTTCGACAACCCCGAACGCTCTCGACGAATCTTGCCGCGACAAGACAAGGCGTATACTCCCTCTCCGAGAGGCGCGCCGCATCCTTGTGCGCTTGGGATGCATCTTGGGCAAAAACCGCCAACTCCAGTATCTCGCTTATAGCTGACCACCTCCACGCGCCGTCAAGATGGGAGGTGTCGACATGAGCCGCGACTACTACGCGGACTTGGAACTTCCAGCGAACGCCGATGTAAACGAGATCAAGAAGCAGTTTCGGAAGCTTGGTCGGTCGACGTCTTTCTCCCGTCTCCTGTCCTGCTGTACTGACTTCCGACAGCTCTCAAGTATCATCCCGATCGCAACCCAGGCAGGGAAGCCGAGGTCAACTCCAAGTTTCAGATGATCCAATCGGCCCACGAGGTCCTGACCGACCCTGATCAAAGAGCCAAATACGATAATGGAAGAACGCGAACGAGGTATCCCACTGCATCTGGAGTGAGGGGCAATCCGTGGCAGAATGCTGGCTCCAACTTCCCTCCACCTCCCCGCCGCAATGCCACGGCCCGCAATCCGCCTTCGTCTGGGGCCAATAGGTACCGCAATTTTGCTTCTGGTGCCGCTCCTACGGCCAAGGCCCAGCAGCAAAGCGACCCGGAGGCGAAACGACATGCCTGGCATGCCTTCGAGAACATGAAGAGCAAGCCCGGCCAGTCCCAATCGAAGCCTAGGCCTGAACCGCCCGAGCCCCCTAAGCGACCCGTACCACGAACACCCTCCCAGAGACAGAGAGCGGAGGCTGCGTTCGGAGCACGCAAGGGTGGTTACGTGCCCAACTCGCCGACTCCTGGCGACGAGCCTCCTGTGGCCGGCTCAAACTACGCCACATCTTCCCGGCACACAAACATCTTCGCTGATAATGCCCGCCGGCAAGGGGTACCGGATCCCCTCGCCCAATTTCGCGAGGCGTACACAGACACTCGACAGAGCACACCCTACTCTTCCCATAGCGGTGAAAAGACCAACCCGTTCGACGGTGTGAACCTGGGACGAGCTAAGAGCACTCGCGAGAGTCCTCGGCAGCCTCAGGAAGGCTATGGCCCCAACCTGTCACCCGGAAGCGCTCGGCAGCGTGCGCAGAGTGTCCCTCGCCAGGCCAAGACTGAGCCGTCAAGCCCCCGAACATCCACGACACCCCAAGATGACCGACCCAACACTGCGAGCGCCACTGCCGCCAACTCACCTAAGGACCCGTTCAGATCTAGGGCCAGTGCAAAATACACACCGCCGAACGTAGCCTCGGGCTCTGCTCAATTCAGTGGGCAGCCCAAGCCGGCCACCTCAACAGATGGTAGGTTGCCACTAGAGATGTCCCGTGGGCTTGGACTAACAGTAACGTCAGAGAGCGGAAACATCAAGGCTGCAGGAACGCCCAAGGGATCTTCAATGTACGGCAATTCTTATCCTCCAGCTTCTTCTTTCGCTTCGTTTCTCAAGCCGAAATTTGCATACGGCACCAACCCTTCACCTGTGATTTTGGAGGAGTCGACAACCCAGCGCCTGGAAGCGGATCTGATGAACGATGCGTCGTCGTCGGCCTCCTCGTCTCCCAGTGGAGACAGCTCGAGAAGTCACTCTCTCACACCGTTTGAGCGCAAGCAAGGCGAACTTCTCAGTCGGCTTGTTAAGAGACAAGCTCCAGATCTGACGCCGCTTGGTCGCGAAAAACGCCAAATTACCCCAAAGCACCGTCAAACTCCAGTCCATCAAGCTGACAGCAGAACCCCAAATAGCTTCAATTTCCCCATCGATGATGACACGTTCACGCGCACCTCGCCGCAGCAGCACTCATTCAGCCGCAGGAGCACGGATGATATTAACACAAAGTTTGCTAGCAGTGACGGTTCTGAAGCCTATCAGTTCAACGCTGGAAGCCCAGTTCAGGACTCGAACACTCGTTCTCAGTCCGGAAGTCGTGTGGGCCGACGGTCACCAATCAAGCGCCCGACTTTGCGACACCACAAGGACTTCGCCGGTCAATCTGCAGGTTCGCCCTCAGCTGAAGGTAAATTCGACGCCCAGGACTGGAAGCAGCAGATAGGAGCACAAAACTTTGTGCCTCAGCCCCCTCAAACTGTGTCTACCTCGCCCACACGGACCACTCGATCGAACTCCAGGAAGGCAAAGGTCAGGCCTACAGCAGGCAGCGCAGGCTTGGTCAATGATGAATATGACAGTGACGAAGAGAACGAGTGGCGAGGCCGCAGGACAACTGCTGAACCAGTAGGTGCGAAGAGTCCCAACGCCATGGACATCGATCCCCCGCAAACCGGAGCCGCACCAGCCGCAGCTCAATCGAACAGCGCGAGGAATATTCCAGTTGAGCCCTCGCGTCCCGAATGGAGGCCTGGCAATGTGAATGGCGTTAAGGAAGCAGCGCCCAAGCCTGTTATGCAAAAGCCAGAGTTCAACCCCAACGCCGCAGGCTCTGAGGACAGCGAGGAGTTTAGGGCCAGCTTCGCTGAGCTCAAGAATGTAGCACCATTTACGCAGAACTCGTCCGGTCTCGGTTCGTTGGGTGACCTCAAAATGAACCTTCCATTCGACAGCCAGCCATCGGGCAGGATCCCCATCGAAAAAGAGAAAAGCAAGCCGGCGCTTGAATTCCCAGTCATTCCTGTGGCACCTCGGCCTCCGCCTACCTTTGCGGTAAACATCAAACCTACCGCTGGTGCGTGGCAAAAGTACGTTCAGGACTTCCAGGCCTACGTCCTGAGATGGGAGATATTCAACGCCCAAGTCATTGAGCATTTCAACGCCCGCAAGACGAACATTGCCGATCTCCGAGCTCGAAAGGGGTATGAATTCCTAGCTTCTCGGGGTGACGATGAGCTTCAAGAGTACATCGAGTGGATGCAACAGGACAAGGAGGTGCGACGGAAGTGGACTCTGGCGTGCGAGGACCACGAGGCACGCATTCGGGAGTTCTTGGTGTACAAGAGCAAGATGAGGTGATGGGCAGCTCTCGCGACGAGGCTGACGGATGGATTTCCGTTCCCTTGTTCTTTACCTTATGAGTTGTTTTTCAACTTTGACGACAGCTTGGACTGGATGGGAAACGACACGAAACGATACCCGGCATTTGGGAGGATATTATTCATGCTTCGACCTGTCTCTCAATACCTGCAGCTGATCAAACTGCATTGCACATACACATCAGCCGTCGACATACGACGGCACTCATCACGACATAGACGGAGGAACGGTGTATGTGTACACCTCATATTTGCGCTTCATTTTGCAGTCTGCCTTTTCGCACTCGTTTCTAGGGTTCGTCAACTCGATCAGCAACTACGGTTGCTTTGCCCTGGAAACGATTTTCACTTGGCCGGAGCGGGCCAGGCCTTGGTTCTATCAGGCCTTGGCTAATTTGGACTGGGTTGTGTAATATGAAATAGAGTCTTGGTCGTCTTCGAAGGATGTTGGAGGCAGGATTGGTACTCTTTGGTACTCACGTAGGACAGAGACATAGACAGTGAATGCCATTAGAATTAGCTTCGTGTCTGATCGTGTTGTGGTTGTAACCATTACTTCTATTGATGGGAATGCCTGCTGGGTGACTGAAGAGAGCTAACTCGACTTTGGTCTCAGGAACAGGCTCAGCGTGGGTCGTTGGGCTCCTGGACGCTTGGGCGCTCAGCTACGCCGTTGACTTGAGAGCGATGTAGCGAATCGAAGCATCCTGTTTTCGGTATCACCAATGTCTCTCTCACTTGAATCCTGCCTGCGATCGATAGCAATTGCCTCTTAGAAGACGTCGAGTACATTTCTGTGTTTTAAAGTTCTAATCTTACCGAGTAGGCAGTCCTGTGATTACTGAACCGGACTGTGTTTTCCCACGACTTTGATTTGTTGTTTGCGTCAGCCGAGCCTTCCCCTTTTGAAAGTCTTGAGGCTTTCATTCTGGGTTTCTACAAAGGGTATGAATTGAGCCTTACCTCTGCTTGCTTTGCGTTTTGAAGTTGCCCTTCGTAACGGCGAGGGATTAGTGGAGGGCGTGTAAGATTGTCACCAGGATAGTCTTGATATTTTATCTGTTTTCACTACGCTTCAGCTTCAACACCAGCAACTTCAGGCTTCTCTCTCTACGGCCTTAAAAGCCGGTGGCTAATATTTCATACCCCTGGGCACTCCTGGGCGCAGAAGTAGATGGATATGTGCTGGCATTAATGCTTCCACGCAGACAAGAGACTTAGCTTGTACATGAATATTTTACTAGTCAGCCTCTCCCTTTTTTCCCCCTTCTAATGCAAGCAGATAAAGGCAGAAGCTTCGAGTCCGGTCCCTCGTCCGGTTGCTCTTCCCTTTCTTTCACACCTTGGAAGGTCTCAGAAAATGCCCAAGTCAATGGCTTGGATTAAACCCTTCTAAAAGAGAAGAGAAGGATCCTCATCTGTCTCAAAGTCTGAGCATAGGAAGGACTGTCCCGTGAATCCTGCGGGAAGCTACTTGCAAAACAACCTGAGCAAGACTGCCTAAATTTACAGTGAGGCTTAGTTAATCAATGGTCAACAACATGGTGCCGGATGCCTACTCAAAGCTTTCAAGCAAAGCTCAAACTACTCAAACTACGACTCAGTGGCAGGTGCCTTACATTTTGATTTCAAAGAGCAAGTTTAGACATGGCCATTCCCTGCCTAGGTAGTTGATGAGCAAGCCACGCCTTACTGGGTAAGAACCCACGAGAAGGAGACAAGGACATATTTCACACAGAGTCTCTCCTGCTTAACCTGCTTAACAGGAGAAGATTAGTCAACTGGAAAGGAAGACCCGTCCTGAACCCCCTCTTTGCTGTTTTTCATTTCCCCTGCCAGTTTCCAAACTTGTCGTCCTCTTTCCTTCCCTCCCCAACTGGCACCTTCTTCCTGTTCCGCCAGCCCGGCATATTAAACCCCTGCCTTGTCCTTCTTTCCTCTTTCTCTTCGCTTTTCCCTCTTCACCCCAGACTCACCATCGACAATACCAAGTCACCCAGCTTCCTCATACATCTAGGTAACGAAGACTCTCGTGACTTATCCACGAGTTGAATCCATCTCAGTATGTGAATAACCTTCCTTATTTCTTTTTTTCTTCGTCATCTTCCATTCCTGACACCTCGCTCTTGCCCCGTTACGCTCCCATACTCTCTCTGCCCCTTTCACCGTCACCCTAACCGTCAACTGTTCATCTCGGACTTGAACTTGACTGATCAACGCAACCGAGATATCAGACACACTACTCTTCAATATGTCTGACGCCCAAGCTTCTACCGGATCCGGTGAGGGATCCAGCGCTGGACGAGTCGGTGCTTGGACCGACGCCGAGCGGGTAAGTTGCTCTTTGGACCATGTAAGATGATCAATCTTACCGACACCATACAGAACCAGTTCATGCTTCGTATTCTGAAGTCGCTTCTTCCCGAGGGCAAGGGTGTCGACTGGAAGACCGTCAACATGCCCGGTCGCACTACCAAGGCACTCAAGTGTCAGTGGACTGCCATCCTTGCGCAGATGCGCGATATTGACCTCGGTGGTGATGGTGCTACGCCCACAAAGCCTCGCGGTGGTTAGTCCAGTTCATGGCTGTTCTTTCCTGTCGTTTCTAATTAGTCTCCAGCCACAAAGAAGGCGCCCAAGAAGGCCGCCATTAAGGGCGAGGACGACGAGGATGCCAACGATGAGGGCGATGAGGAGACTCCCAAGAAGCCCATCACCCCTAAAAAGAGGGGCACTGCTGGCACCGACGGTGGTATGTTGACATTCATCAACTTCTCTTCCACATTCTGACTTAGGGAGCAGATGGACCAGCAAAGAAGAGACGTACCCCTGCCAAGAAGCGTGCCG
Organism: Colletotrichum tropicicola; assembly: GCA_025962755.1. Lineage (NCBI taxonomy): Eukaryota > Fungi > Ascomycota > Sordariomycetes > Glomerellales > Glomerellaceae > Colletotrichum > Colletotrichum tropicicola. The sequence continues at coordinate 72,241 of JAOWMA010000066.1, forward strand.
TCAAGGTCGAGGTTGAGGATCAGGCCGATGATGAGATCAAGGCCGAGGAGAACGGCGATGAAGAGGAGTAGTAGCTCGATGTCACTCATTCCGCCGTTTATTTTGCCTGTGGGAAGTACAGTTGCCGGCTTTTCCAGGGCGCCTCGACAGAATGGCAGCACCGCTCGATATTTTTTCGGCATGGTTCCTTTGTCATCGGAAGACTCTCCGGCTTGGAATGAAGCGGTTGGCGTTACATGGACTTGGACTAGGGAAAGATGACTGGTCTCCTTTTGCTCTCTTCCTCACTTGGATGGACCTCTCTCTTGGTTGAGAAGGTATCTCATAGAGGATCTTGGACGGATGTCCTTTCTTAGGTAGACACATCTCCCGGACAGTTACGCCGGCACAACCGGACACGTAAAGTCTCTGCACCCACTATTGACTTCGTATCTGAGAAGGCGTGAAAAATGTTGAGCGGTGGGTGGTGGTGATGGCTCGAAATTTCGCCGGCTACTGATAGCCCGCCTACCAGACGAATCAGAGATCAGAAAACGGACTCCAGATCAAGGTGTACCCCAGGCGGTCATTCGAGCAAGCACAGAGTGAGACCTGCATATTCGTCCAGCATGGAAGAGATGCCCCTGGTGGTGTGCTCGTAGGAGAGCATGATCCATCTCCGTCCCATCTAGCCTGCGGCCAGGCACACACCCATTGACGTCTGCCTGTCAAGATTGTTAAGCGGGACGTTGCCGGGCAGCTTGGCGGGCCTAGCGAAGGCTACAGGCTCTTGCGCAGACCTGGGGGCGGCGCTAGTGTCACATTACGTCAGCAGCCGGGGTTAGAGCAGGAGTGGGAACTACCTACTGCAGGGATGGACACCCACCCGGGAAATGCACCCATATAAGCGGGCTCTTATGCATCTAGCCTGGTGATCTAGTCTGGGTGACCCCCATACTGGACACATCCTGTTTGTGTGTGTGCAAGTTTGCTTTCCGCTTTCCGCAACCTGAATTTTTTCAACAGAGGAGAAAAAAAAGGCGTTGGTCTGCCTCTATATCTCGCTCCTTGCAACGGGGAACATCATATGCGCCGTGGCTTCAGGATTCAGCTCACAGCTACTGCTCTGACGGCCACGAGCCCAATTTTACAGCATCTTTGTCGCTCGTTCAGCGCGCAACACAAACGCCCGTTGCTGCTTTGCCGGAGGGTTGCCGCCATCCTTCCCAACGCTGGATGCGCTCCGTCTTCGTCCGCAAAGGGACTGTGACTTCCTTGAGCCTTGCGCCCACCACCGCTGCTACTACCCTTGTAGCACCTTGGACAACCTCCTCCACCCGGGTCCTTCCCCAGCTTCTCAGACGCCAGGCCCAGCTCCCGCACGCCAGACACGGCTGCTCCCGCACTCCTCTGGCTGTTTACTTTACCGGAGACATTCGCTATAAGACCACGCGACGAACCCTCCTTCTCGAAAACTGCCGCCTTTACTTCTCCTCGTCTCCATCCTCCGCCGACGCCGTTGCACCTGACCCACCGGCAGCGACGCAAATCCAACCCTCCAACCCTACACCCGCCACCACCGCTACCACCACCGCAGACATGAACGGCAACAACACGTCGCCGCGCTCCAAGCGCAAGGCCCCGACGAGTCCCGAGAGTCTGCGACCGCACAAGCAACATCGTGCCCTGAACGGCAAGCTGTCTGCCGGCGACAACACCCCCGAGATCGAGCTCGAACACCCCTCGTATGTCGAGGAGGATGAGTCTGAACTGGAGGACGCCGCGAGGCTGAACAGCTTGTTCCCCATCTCCCAGGAGCCCGAGGTTTGGCAGAAGACCATTGAGAACGTCGTCAGCAACGTCGTTTCCATCCGTTTCTGCCAGACGTGCTCTTTCGACACCGACCCGGCCTTGACAAGCGAGGCGACTGGTTTTGTGGTGGACGCGCAGAGGGGGTAAGGCTATATTCAGCTGCCGACGAAAGTCACGAGGAGAATAGGAGGCTAATCGTTGAATTGTTATAGATACATCCTGACGAACCGACACGTTGTTGGAGCCGGCCCATTCTGGGGCTACGTCGTCTTCGACAACCACGAAGAGGTCGATGCCTACCCCGTTTACCGCGATCCCGTCCACGACTTCGGTATCCTACGATTTGACCCCAAGGCGGTCAAGTACATGAAGCTGAACGCTCTGCAGCTTCGGCCAGACCTCGCTAAGGGTAGGGAGACACCTTGATGGGTACTTTTTGAAAAAGTGGAGGCGCTGACGTTTTCGCAGTTGGAGTCGAGATCAGAGTCGTTGGTAACGATGCCGGAGAGAAGCTCAGTATCTTGTCTGGATTCATCAGTCGTCTTGACCGAAACGCACCCGAATATGGCGATGGATACAGCGATTTCAACACCTGTTACTACCAAGCTAATGCTGCGGCAAGTGGCGGTAGTTCTGGCAGTCCGGTCGTCAACATTGACGGATTTGCCGTCGCTCTGCAGGCTGGTGGCCGTTCCGACGGTGCCTCGACAGACTACTTCCTCCCCCTCGACCGCCCATTACGAGCTCTGCAGTGCGTCCAGCAGGGCAAGCCCGTCACACGAGGTGATATTCAGTGCCAATTCCTCCTGAAGCCCTTCGATGAGTGCAGACGTCTCGGTCTCACGCCCGAGTGGGAGGCTCTCGCGCGAAAGACTTTCCCTAAGGAGAACAACATGCTCGTTGCCGAAATCGTTCTCCCCAAGGGCCAATCCGACCAGAAGATTGAGGAGGGTGACATTCTCATCAAGGTGAACGGAGAGATGGTAACACAGTTTATTCGCTTGGACGATCTGCTGGACTCCAACGTTGGCAAGACAATTCGCCTCCAGCTCCAGCGAGGTGGTGAGGACATTGAGGTCGAGCTTGAGGTTGGTGACCTGCACAAGATCACACCCGACCGTTTCGTGTCTGTTGCTGGGGCCAGCTTTCACAGCTTGTCTTACCAACAAGCCCGGCTCTACGGTGTTGCTTGCCAAGGAGTCTTCGTCTGTGAGGCCACCGGTTCTTTCAGATTTGACAGCGCAGATAACGGCTGGTTGATTCAGAGCGTGGATCACAAGAAGACCCCCGACTTGGAGACTTTCATCGAGGTCATGAAGGCCATCCCTGACAAGTCCAGAGTGGTTGTCACCTACAAGCACTTGCGTGACCTGCACACTCTCAACACAACCGTCATCTACGTCGACAGGCATTGGTCCGCCAAGATGAAAATGGCCGTCAGAAATGATGAGACGGGTCTCTGGGACTTCAGTGACCTCGCCGATCCTCTCCCTCCTGTGCCGCCAGTGGCTCGCTCTGCGTCCTTCATTCAGCTTGAGAACGTAAAGCACACAGCCATTGCAGACCTGGTACGAAGCTTCGTCCACGTCAACTGCACCATGCCCGTCAAGCTCGACGGCTTCCCTAAGAACAGAAAATGGGGTATGGGTCTGGTTATTGACGCAGAGAAGGGTCTCGTCGTCATCTCGAGAGCAATCGTGCCATACGACCTCTGTGATGTGACAATCACCATTGCCGACTCGGTCATCGTCGAGGGCAAAGTTGTCTTTCTCCACCCTCTTCAAAACTACGCTATTGTTCAGTACGACCCGAAGCTGGTCAACGCCCCCGTTCAGAGTGCGAAGTTGAGCACAGAGAATATTTCCCAGGGTGCCTCCACCAACTTCATGGGATACAACAGAATTGGAAAGATTGTCCATGCTTCGACGACGGTTACCGAAGTCACAGCTGTGGCAATCCCTGCCAACTCTGGCGCGCCCAGATACCGCGCCATCAATGTCGACGCAATCACCGTTGACACGAGTTTGAGCAACCAGTGTGGCAGCGGTGTTCTTGTCGCGGACGATGGTACGGTCCAAGCTCTTTGGCTGACTTACCTGGGTGAGCGCTCTCCCTGCAGCAACCGGGACGAGGAATACCATCTCGGCTTGGCCACCCCAACATTGCTTCCTGTCGTCTCTCAGATCCAGCAAGGCATCGTGCCCAAGCTGCGGATGCTCTCTGTCGAATTCAGAGCCATTGCCATGGCCCAGGCCAGAGTCATGGGTGTGTCCGATGAGTGGATTCACAAGGTTACCGAGGCCAACAAGACACACCACCAGCTGTTCATGGTCAGCAAGCGAACTTTCGAGCGCGACCAACAGTCCGGTGCTCTTCTTGAGGGCGACATCTTGCTCACCCTCAACGGAAAAGTCATCACAAAGGTCTCTGAGCTGGATATCATGTACTCCCACGAAGTCCTTGACGCAGTGATTGTTCGCGATTGCCAGGAGATTCATATCAAGGCTCACACTGCCGCTGCCGATGACGTTGAGACTGATCACGCCATCTCCTTCTGCGGTGCCATTCTTCACCGACCGCACCACGCCGTCAGGCAGCAGATTAGCAAGCTGCACAGTGAGGTATACGTCTCGGCTCGCACCAGAGGCTCTCCTTCATACCAGTACGGTCTTGCGCCCACCAACTTCATCACTCATGTCAACGGCAAGGCCACTCCCGACCTGGAAACCTTCCTCTCTACTGTACAGAAGATTCCAGACAACACTTGTGAGTAAATCGCATCCATTCACCTTGGGTGATCGCTAATTGGTATTCAGATTTCCGGTTGAAGGCTGTTACTTTCGATAGCGTGCCGTGGGTCATCACGATGAAGAAGAACGAGCATTACTTCCCGACGATGGAGTGGATCAAGGATCCTTCTGAGCCCTGCGGCTGGAAGAGAAAGACGTACGAGGGTGGTCAGGTGTTTGAGGGCGAAGGCCCTGACGGGGTGACTGCTACCATTGAGGACGCCGAGATGGTCGAGGACCTTCCCGCGGTCTAAGCCAATGGGACGCATACGCGATAACGACTACAGAAAGACCGTCGACTCTACGGCGGCGATGCATTACGGCTCGGTGACAGCAACGCTGGGCATTTAATTGTCCTTTTTACTCTGTATGATTGGAAAGGGGGGACAATGACATACTTTGGGAAATTCATGACAGGGCAAGGCTGAGGGATTCAAAGGCATGGGCGCACGCACGGCCGTGAGGACAGCATCTAGCTGGTGTCTTGTATGTACATGTAAGAAAAGGGGAGCTGTTGGGGCTTGTCCAGAGGGCATGCCCCAACGTCCATTAGCTTCACCTTTTTTTGGTTTTCTTTTTCAATACCCTTTAGACTCATTGGAAGTCTATCATTTTTAGTTATCATGTGGTTGACTTTAGTCCACATGACTTCACCCGCCACGGCATTCTCATGCCTGTGCTTGATGACGAGTCTGCCATGTCATCAATGTCCGGCGTGAACAAGGTCGTGTCGTGGGTCTGTCTTCAGAACAACTAGCAAACAATGCGTGGCGAGTAGTCAATTTACGCTATTCTGTAAACATCTTTTCCTGTGATTGTCGATGGCGGTATCGACGCGAGCACTCTCCCCGACTGATGCTTTCATTCGTCGGAAACTAAGGCGCGATTGAGGTTATGAGTTGTACCTTGTCGGACTCAGTGAGAGCCTCGCCACGCCAACAAGCCGATGCCACCGCCTCCTGGTACGTGTTTGAGCGGCAAAGGAACGACTTGTTCAACAAATTTCTTGATATCACATCCTTCTCCATCTGCGGGCAAGCTAACGGCCGCGTACGAAGGTAGACGGAGCAATTCGCATTGGCTCGCCTTTTCTCTATTTGCAACCGCACGATCCGCCCGTCTTGATTTCATCATATTTTTTTGGTCTTCTTTTTCTTGTGTGAAGAAAGTCATGAGTAATACCGAATCGTCCATATTTCCCCTGGAGCCAATCGCAAATGCTCAGCTACGGTTATGCGAGACTCTGAGAAGGGCAACTACTTATCTCGACGATCCCCGCGCACAGCATTGCGCTTCGAGACTGCGCACATCTCCTCCGAGACTGGCAAAGTTAGAGCCCTTCTTCCAGCACTATTAAGAGCTTACGGCCTCTTACATTTCCGAGGCTTTCCCGCCGGACGAAAGCCCGGATCTCAGAAGTCACGAAGACCGCTTGGACGTCATACGCTTAGTGAAAGCCAATCCAGACGCAAAGAGGGGGGACTTGGTCAAGGATTTCTATTCGTGGCTCGGAGCCGAGTGTTTGGCAGGATGACAAGTCACTGAAAGAATTTGTCTCGCCCGCGGTCCCCGTCAGAGACCATCCAAGCCTCAACGAAGTGGCGCGCTTGAGTTTTCGAGGCACAGATGACCTGAAGAACCACCTTGGTCTTGACCGGCGTACTTGAGCTATATTATCATAAAACTGTGCTCAAAGCGTATCCAAAGGCCTCGAAGGACGAAGATAGCAAAGAAAATAGGTATGGAAGCCCTAGTGGACATTGTCTTCGCGTCACTGACTGGAGTAGTGGAGTGCTGCCACGCCAACTTTCTATTGAGACGATAGATTCAATGCAAAAAGTTCAATTCCCTTTGGATAAGGATTCGCAGGCTCTGGTTCGATCTTTGGTGTCAAAGCAGTATCTAGATCCAGACTGTTTCAGTCTAGTCTATCCATCATACCGGCATGACCACGAAAGGAACCTCACTTACCAGTATTGGGGCTCTCGGCTGATGGATCTATACGATGAGCTCGAGAAACTAAAACCGCGGGGCCTTATCGACATCTCGTTGAAACAGCGGAGCAAGGCGAGACATGTGATGCTGACAACGCTGGTTGGAGTAATAATCGTCATCATAACAGGCATGTTTGGCCTGGGCGTTGTGGCATATGAAGCTTGGAAATCTCCGGTGAAGGACGAGCGGGTGGGCTAGATGCCCGCCCAACTCTACTGATTCTGATACTGTTTGATGATAGAAATCGAAACCAGTTACTTTCCCCTTCTCCCTCCACTGTTCTTATTTGACATCCGTGGCAGTGATCAGCAGACAAGATCGAGATGTAGGCATCCGCGGGTGAGTCGCCGTGTAAGCCGGCGCCGTCTCCAGTCTAGTGCACCGTGATAGCGGGACGCTTTCCCAAAGCGGAATACAATGTGGTCGGGAGTGTTCGGGAGTGTGGGGATTAACTCCGGCACCAGGCGGCCGATCCAACAACAACTGCAGTTCTCAGAAACTAAGGTACCTACTTGTCAGCATTTGATTTTCCTCCCTTCATCTCTGAATCTTTTCTTGGAAAGCCCCTTCCGGTGCTACGCCAACAGATTCTTACCTCGCATGCAGTATGCCGAATCAATTCACTTTCGTGAATGTGGACGACTCAGGTCGGACAAAGTCCGCTGACCAGTCAATCATTCGCAGCCGATGCATGCAAGGCAAGAACCGGCAGGAAGGCTCGCGCCGTTCGTTGCAGGCCGCACGGAAAGCTATGCGAGCAGCCGATTCCACATCGCGAGGGGCCAACCCGGGACCGGAATGTTGGCAAAAGCCTGCCCTCACGTCGTCTGCCGTTGCTGGTGGCAGGAAGAAGAAAATATGGAAACGCAAGGACCTTGCTGGTCCAAAAGACATGCTGCAGACTCAGCCGATTTCACTACCCAGTCCTCCTCCGAACGACATATCCCTCATCCACTTCGCGGATGATCTTGAGAGGTCATCCCAGGAGATCCTGTTCAAGTGTGAGTTATTCCCATCAGCCGTCGGGCAGCGCCTTATCCTCGCCAGTGTTCTCCTCGACCACATTGAAAGAGACCGTCTACCCCATTGAGCACTGCGTCAACTTGCCTCGTCAATCAAACTCTGAGGCGTTATCATTCTCTTGGATCCTCCAGGATAAGATCTTTCTCCACAGCATCCTCTTCTCTGCCTCTGCCATTCAAGACCGAATACGGGGCTGTCCCTCCAGAGAAGCCACGCAGTTTCATCTCCGGCGAACGATATCCCTTCTCAACGATGCACTGTCTCAGAAACAGTCACATCAGAATGAAGCCATTTTCCATGTCGTCCTGACCCTGGCCTTGATCGCAGGTATGTGGGGCGACTACGCTTCCACCGCCATACACTTGTCAGGGTTGCAACAGATTGTTCGTCTCCGTGGAGGGCTCATATATCTCCATCGCTACCCGAAGCTGCATTTCAAACTTGACCGGTGAGCCGATTCGAGAATCTATCCACCATCGAGTGGTGTTCTGACCCTTACCTTGAACAGCCTTGCTCTCACTTGGTCGCTAGGAACTGGGGGCGTTCCGTCTTGTTTCGCTGGTCCTGTATCGTGGGGTCCACAGTTTGAAGCGTCGCTTGATGCCCACAACACGGCTGTCGACTTTGACATTATTCAAATCATCGTCGACGTGAGACTCAGCATTGTCTTCCGCGATCTCAAACACCTGGTAGGTCTAGTCAACGAGCATTTAGCCAGCAACTCGCGGCTTGACGGGTTGCTCTTCCAAGACTCCTTGGGTTCGATCCAGAGACGTCTCATCCAACTTCAAGATGACCTTAAGGATGACTCGGATGAGTGTCTCCGCCTGGGCCTACTGGCATTTTTATCGACGACACTGCAGATTCCGGGAGGGAAATTTCCCTACGCTTATCTTGCAGAGCGGTTTCGACGCGCTTGCTCGACGTACATCATGCGGACGCCAACACGGGAGCACCTCATGTTTTGGTCCCTAGTGGTGGGCAGCATTACCGTGTTTGAGCCTGAGGAGTCGTGGCTGCGGGCACTTTGGTCCAAGTTGACAGGGCCGCGGCTGTTATGGGAGGAAGCGCAGTCAAGGTTGCAGACTATTATGTGGATTGAGCCTCTGCATGGGATGCTTGGTCGGGTAGCAGTTTCGCGACTGAATGACTGACTGAGCCTCTGGGCAAGAAAAGAGGTGTTTTGAGGCTGAAGCATACATCGTGGATCCGGTGGTAATGACCTTACTGTTGTGGTCGGGCGTGAAGACATCTTTTAAATGTGAAGAAAATGCATGATGCACTAAACCTGGTTCTCTTGTTCCCTTGGCTCAGTGAAGCTAGCGCGAGGTTTCCGGGGCATCCAGGTTGCAGCGGGGTCTGTGAACTTCGGAAAATCTATAATCCGATAGCTTTCAACCAATGCCCGAGGTCTAGCCGCCAGCTTGGGTGGGTCCATCACAACCCACTATACTGCTCCGTAGACGGTCACTGTCACCACCAATCCATCTCCATCATCAGCACCATCATCCTCTTAGACTGATTTGTCCCTATCATCATCATCTACCCCGATACAAATCACTAGTAGCAACGGAATTCCAACTCAGACCTCACAAGAATACATACTGGATCCGTACGAAGTCTCTTCTAGCCCTCAAAATGGCAGACTCAAAGAACGACAAGGCGTACAAGTATCGCCAAGAGATCAGTCAGGTAAGCACTGGAAACTTATGGATGTGTTTGTCGTTGTCTGCAATCTGGCGCATGTGTTCTTCTTGTGATGCTCTGACTTGATGTGCACCAAGCACACAGCCTACCCTGAGACCTGCCTCAGATATTGAGGGCCAAGGTTATTTATTATCACACTCGAGCAACTCGAGCAACGGCGCTGAACTTGGTCTTTGCACTTTGCAGCTCAAGGTGAACAGGTGCAAGTGCACTCTGTCTGGGGACATGGCCCCGCAAGGTCACCACTTGACAGCTCGTCCTTCTGTCCAAAATGCAAGAGAGGTGCCTATACCTGCCTCAACGACTTGGACATAAGGCTTGGTCGCTTCCAAAAACCACACCCAGCCTGGGGGATTTTGTTGAGCCAGTTTCCAACGCAATTTCCACGACACTCGGAATCGGCAATCTTCAACCTCGTTCTATGAGGGTACCGCTTGTCAGCATGGAGCGACAGTCACCATTTGCGCCTCCCAACGACCGGCCGGACGTGGGCTGCTCTTTGGGAGACCTCATCGGCAGCCTCGAAATGGTAGTCGGCATCGTCGAACAGCTGACCCTCGAAGACAACGGCAGCGACCCCGACCCTCCCGCGGCGAAGAACAAATCAATTCGACCTTCCAGGGCAGCCAAGGCCGTCGCTGCGCGCATCCAACGCCAAAGCAGCGAGCTTTTCCAGTCTGCCTTTGATGAGGCTGTAGGCGTCGTCCACCCATCCGGTTACAAGTCTATTTACGACATTCCAGTCACCGATGAAGAGCGTGCCTGGCTTCGGAGACTCAAGGTCAAGCGTCCGAGAGTTCCAAAACCAAAGAACACACCCGCCATTACCCAGCCGAAAAATGGCCAGAAACTACCTCACGGATTTCATGACCGATTGACTGACGTTCTCCAAAAGATGATGTACGTCTCCGGCGAGACTGCCGAACCCTCTGTCGAGACCACTAGCATGATCGAAGACATCGTTCGTCAGCAGGTCATTGAACTGGTAAGTTCATACTGCCTCCCCCAGGTCTTGAAGTTACTGATCTTTCGCCAGCTCAGAAATTGCACGGACCTGGCGGCCCGTCGCGGCTCTCGATCGATCACTATCAACGATCTCATCTTTCAGATCCGCCACGATCAGGCTAAGGTCTCTCGCTTGCGGACATTCCTCTCGTGGAAGGATGTCAGAAAGAACGTCAAGGACTCAGACGACAAGGGAGGCGAAGCTGATCTTGGCGCCGGTGAAGATCCTAGTGGCGGGGTGGTCCCTGGAGGCCCGGTGGATGACGCAGCCAAGAAGAACAAGAAGGCCAAGGTAGGCCTTCCCTGGGAGCCTTCCTCATTCTACAGCCAAGAAGTTCCCGAACGCGACGATGAAGAAGACGAAGAGGAGGAGGAGATGAACTTCATCACTCTCCAGCGCCTCCGCAAAGCCGATGAACGCACCAAGGCCATGACTAAGGAGGAATACGTGACTTGGTCTGAATATCGCCAGGCTTCATTCACGTACCGCAAGGGCAAGCGATTTCGCGAGTGGGCCGGCTTTGGCATCGTGACCGATAGCAAGCCTTCTGATGATATCGTTGACATCCTGGGTTTCCTGACGTTCGAGATGGTTCAGACACTCACCGAGCACGCGCTGAAGGTTAAGGAGCAGGAGGATCTGTTCAAGGCTCTGAATGGAGGTGATAACGCAGGATCCAAGAAGCGAAAGGTTGCGACCGGCCTCTTCGACCCGCCTAGCGAGGGAAGAAGCCCAATCGAGCCACGCCATGTCCAGGAAGCCTTCAGGCGCCTGCAGCAGCGTCCCAAGAAGACCAGATCCATGCTCAATGGCTCACGACTGCCTCAACACACGGCTCTCAACATTGTAAGATGACTGTTGACCCACACTCGGTTCTCTCGCTAACATCTCGCCAGTTCTGATTTCTCTCTGTGCTTTTACGTACAAAGACAAGTACAGGGTATTGTTTTTCACTCTGACGCAGCATTCGCGTTCGACTTCTCTCATGACGCGATGTTAAGATACCCACGGGTGGGCAAAGGTTTCTGGCGTTTGGGGACAGGTTATCGCATACTTCTCAGCTGGCGTCGTCGGACAGGCTGACCAGGCTAGGCAGCCCTTATATGGTAATTCGAGAAAGAGATGAATTTATTGATGCATCACCTGCGAGTTGTTTCATATTTGAAGGAGTATTCGAGTAGAAAAACAGCTTCAGTGATGAGATGATGCAGGAATGCCACTTGTCATCGGACGCCCCTCGAGTGATCCCCCAAGTTGCCTGGGTATCCCGCCGATACGTACCCCCCCAGTCCACTGCAGATCCTGGTCCATGCCACTCGGGCACAAACAGTACCCCGCAGTAAGGCGCGAGCTCCAGCCATCCCACCAACTGCAGCGATTAGATAAGGCAGACAGACCCCTTCCCTTTCGGACATGTCCACTGCCTTGCTTCATTTGTCTGCCTTGCACTTCTCGAGGGTGGCGTCTTTCGCATTCAATCCGTACCTCGTGCCATCGCTCTCCCTCAGATCACACCGACGAAAGCAATACCATGGCACCTCAAGCATCAGTTGCCGTGAGTCGTCCCCTGTTCCCTCTACATTTACCCCGCGGCCTGCGCCCGATGACGACATAGCATTTACTAACCACGAACGCCGAAACAGACGAAACTCAAGGTCCAGCTCAAGCTGGCCATCGCACGGCTGCGCATGGTTCAGCAGCGCGATGAGACCATGTCCAAGACGCAACGGCGCGCGATGGCGCAGCTCCTTGAGGTTGGCAAAATCGACTCGGCGCGCATCCGCGTGGAGAATATCATCCGATCCGACATCACGACAGAGTTGCACGAGATACTGGAGCTGTACTGCGAGCTGCTGATCGCGCGCGCGGGGCTTCTCGAGGGCTCGACGTGCGACCCAGGCTTGGAGGAGGCAGTGAAGAGCATCATCTACGCAGCGCCCAAGACGGAAATCAAGGAGCTGCAGGTCGTGCGGACGCTGCTGGGCGAGAAGTACGGCAAGGAGTTCGTGCTGACGGCCATGGAAAACTCGGACGGCAAGGTGTCAGAGAAGGTGGTCAAGAAGCTGAGCGTCACGCCGCCGAGGGAGGAACTCGTCACTGGGTACCTGGAGGAGATTGCCAAGGCTTACAACGTCGACTGGCCAAAGCGGCCGCAGGCCGAGGAACCGCCCGACCTTCTGGACGACGATGAGGATGATAGCCCGAGCGGTGGGATTGGTGTCAGGATACCCGAGGGCCCGCTGGGGAACAGCTCCAAGGTTGCCAAAGAACAGGAGGAGCTGAGCAAGGCGACGCCACCGAGAACGATCGGGGGACCTAGCAGTCCGCTGACGGTAACCCCGCCGAGAATGACGACCGACAATGTCCACCCCAAGGTCACACTTAACTCGCTGGAGCTGAAGCCAAACAAGAAGATGGATGCGGCGGCACAGAAGAAGACGGTTGGTAAAGGACCTGGGGGTAACGTGCCTGACATCAGTGAGTTGGAAAGGAGATTCGCGGCTCTCAAGAGGTGAAGAGGATACCACATAGCGTAGGGTTGGACAGTTTAATTTGGGCGAGGTATGCGTGGGATTGTAGGTATTCATATTTTATCCAGTATGGTCTAGGCATGGCGTGGAATGTATGCGAATTGCTCTTGCATCAGCATCCTCCGTCACTCAACCTGGGTTCATTCTAGTAGGCGTGTCGTGGGTATGCCTGTGAGTGGATGAATTTTGCTGATATTTTCATATTACATCACAGACATTTTCCAAACATGCTGGAAACTAGAATGGAGATCTATTTGGTTAAAGATGGAAAGACGGAAATAGGATTTCAGTGACTGGAAACACAGCTGATCTTGCCTGTTGTAAAGTGAACTACAACATCTAATAGGGAAGGCACACCCATAATGCCTGGTCCTTCCTTCCCTGCCTGGGTGCTTGCTATTGGCAAGGAGTACTTTCCTACTTGACCTTTCTTGGTGCCTTCTCTTTCTGGCCCAAACCACTAGCTGAATTTCGAGGGACTCTTTCACCACCAACCCTGAAAATACAACAACCCAGCTAGCCTCACCGAAGCTTTATTCTGTGTTTTCCCCTGCACTGGAGTGAGGCACGCTGAGCCTCCATTGTGCGTTCTTTCTCATTTTTGATCACTCGCGCGTGCTCTCACTCATTCATATTCTTTTTTTTCTTTGCCTTGGACTGATCAACTCTTAGCAGCCCTAGGTTACTTAGGCAAAGACCTGCTATCTTCTCAGCATGTCAGGCGACGAATTGGAGTTCCTAGGGATCGCGCCTGACGACCTCGCGCGCCTGACCCAGCTTGAGCTAGAGGAGAAGCTTGACAGATGTTTCCCCCGATACATCGATGACTGCAAGCTCCTCGAAATCTACACAAAATGGCTTGTAAAGCAAATTCCAGGTCTTGGGCTGCAATCCAGTCTCGATTCTTCCAAAGTCATCCGCGACAGCTGTAACTTCCTCAGTGCCAGAAATTACGACAAGGGAGTTGTCATCAGTGCTTTCTCGAGACAGCAGCCTATGTACCTCAGAGACAACCCGGACGGTAGACGACAATTCAACTTCGCCCGGCGGGATATCGAGATCAACTACAAGAGAGTTCCTGCGGCAACCTCCACTGCGCCCAAAAGGTCGGAGGTGTCTGCTATCTGTGCCCGTTCTACCGACGATGCTCATTCTTCCTCCACATGGAACGCTCAATCTACTCCAAAGAACGAAAGCATTCTTACTAGCACTGACGAGTGTAAGCCTGGCCGACGACAAAAGCTCCTTGGACTCTTGGAACAGCTCAAGACTCAGACACCCTTGACTGAAATGGTGTCCAAAACGGCTACTTCACCAAAGGGGGACCCTCCTTCCAGCTACATTTGCAAGCGTTGCGGAATACCAGGTAGGACCAACTGCTTCAGGAAGCCATCATTTGACTAATCAGGTGCAGGTCATTACGTCCAACAATGCAAGACAAATGGCAACCCTTTGTATGACTCCCAACCTCCGAAGGGTTATGTGTGTCGTCTCTGCGGCGCAAGTGAGACACACTTCGTTACTGCCTGCCCCAGGAAGCAGCCAACCAGTCCCGACAAGTTGGCCGAGGGAGATTTTCCCAGAAAGTCCAAGTCATCGCGTCGACGTTCGAGCCAGAATTCTTCTGCGAGACCTTTGTACCAGTATGGAGCAGCAGAGCACTCGAAGCCGCACAATGACACCGAAGATTTCCCTGGTGACCGCTCCAAGCGCCACATCCCCGATTTGATGGAGGGAGTTGTCAGAGAAGCAGACATCAGCTCGCCGGCGAACAATGACACGCCGCCGTTGCGTGCTTCCAGAAGCGGCGAAGATTGCATGAACGAGGCAAGGGCCCGATTCATTCGGTCTCATACCGATAGATATCGCCCTAATACTGGTGAAACCGCGACCAGGTCAGCAGGCAGAGGCCCTCTGCGCTCTGGTGCAAACGTTGGCCCCATCGGACGACGTCGTCGACTTGATTCGTACCGCCCTGTTCTCAGCAGCAAGGAAATCAGCAAGAAAGAATTGACCCCCGAACGCACGACTCATACCAAGAAGTCTTCCTATCGGCCAGCCAGAAAAATTTCAGACGGCAGGCTTTCGCCATGGGACGACATGAAGCAGCCGTCGAGGAAGCGGAACCGAGAAGACTCTTCTGAGGATGAACGCCTACCTATGAGCGATTTTCAGACACCTCCCAAGAAGCGCTTGCGGGATAGCATCCCTGACACCGAATACATGGATACATCCCTTTCGCCCGATCATGCGATTCGAAATCGCGAGCCAATTCTGAAGACGAAAGATGAAGAAGTAGGCGTTGGTGCTGATACTAAGGAGGAGGTGCTTACCTCTTCGGGCTCTGCAGAGGAATACGAAGAGGCTAGCTCCGAGGCAGACTCCTTCCTAGCGATGTTCGAGAGGGATTTGACCTCCTGTACGAAGGGTCAAATCGAAGGCGCCGTACTTGACTCCGATGCGGCGGATGACGATGGCTGTGGGTTCTATGTCACAGCTTCTACGTCCTCGAGCTGTGATGAACAACCTCATTTCTGGGCGGCACAAGCTCTGGCTACACCGACCCTGAGTAACAACGAAGATGAAGTCTGCATGACGGGGGCGGTTCAAAGCGTGTCAGAGTCTCCTGACACTGTCGTTGACCACAAGGGCGGCATCCCTTATTGCGGCAAGCCCATCCGACCACTTCAAACCTTGAAGTCTCTCTGGAGAGACCCGCCGTACGATCGCTGCGTCTTGGACCTCTTCCGTGGTCGAGAGCATACCAATGTGTACGTCAATGTTATTCGCCGCAGTACAGCCGTCGACATGTACGAGAGCGAGGAACAGGCACAAGCAACCCGCAAGATGTCAAATCTGACGGTTTGAAATGCTTGTCATTGGGTCTGTTAAGTCTGAAGACCAATCTTTGGATCTTACGAACCTGATTTGAGATGCCGAGGGAGTCTTCGGCAAAAACAATTTTCTTTTCGGTAGCAGCTCGGAGGCTGCATATGTCTCCAGGTACGGATTCGTCCTTGCGGGTTTTTCTTATTTGCCGCAAGGGGGCCTCCATTTTCTGTCTCAAGGTTCGGCAGCTCGGGCCAAGGGTTTTTAAACCCCTTACATCTCGATTTCTTTTCTCATTCCTGGACCTGCATTTAGCTCTTCGAGAGCCCCCCTGTTGTTAAACGCGGGGATAGCAGAGCAACTTCTTGGGAATCTGCGGCAACTTCCAGTGCTTATCCGAGATTGACACAAGGGCGTTTGTGCCCGCAAAGTTGGGGATGGATAGGCGGATTAGCAGTCACGAAGCGCATTCTTATGCCCTGTCTCTTACAAGGGCGGTCGAGTCTCAGGTTTGGGTACTTTGGCGCCGTGTAGACGGCGCCAGGGCCTGCAATGAGCTTGGGGACAATCTTCTTCTTTTTGCTTCTAACCCGGGGTCGTCCCCGGGATACTCATTCATAGCCTAAGACTTTCCTCAAAATCAACAGTTGCCATAATTACGTCAAGATGAACATTGTGCTTGCCCTTCTCGACCAAACTCCAGACTCCGGCCTGTCCGTACTCCATTGCAATATGACCAAGTCACAGCAGTAGTCCACCAATGTTCATTCGAGGACATTTCTCTCGCCCTCTGCACGTCTCTCCCAGCCTCTTTTCTCCCTGTTCGAAAAATCCGATCCCATCCTTTTGCACCTCCGCCGGCCCGACTACTCCAGCTTATCCAGATGCTCAAGCCGCGTCAGTACGACCTGCTTGCTCGTCTCCTCAATCTCTCCGGCCAAGAAGACCTCGTCGAGGATGGCGTAGACCTTGTAAAAGTTGAAGACGAGATCGAGCTCGCAGACGTTGCCGAAGAAAGCGTCGAGGACCTCGACGAAGAAGTGGATGGCCTCGAGGTAGGCGAGCTCGTTGTCGTTGGTGTCGACGCAGGCGCAGAAGAAGAGGCCGGCGTAGCGACGGTAGACAATCTTGTTGTTGCGGAACTCGACGAAGTTGGACTGGTATTTCTGGTCTCGGGGGGCGACGAGGCGGTGGACCTATTGGAGATGGGGAAAGATCAGTCGCAGAGTCCGGGGACGCCATTGGAAAGAAAGGCTCACCTCGCCCTTGAGCTTGATCTTCTCGTCGTCGCTGTACGGTGCGTACCACTTCGCCAGACGGGTCTTGCCCCTGGATCACGAGGGTCAGCTCCGGTGTCTGTCCTCACACTGCCTTGCGCGCGGGGAGCGACCGAAACAAACTCACTGGCGGTTCTGGATCAGGATGAAGGACAGCATTGTGGCGGTTGTGGTATTCGCATGTCCCCGGGAACTTGCGATGTACTGTCACACACACACACCCCGCGCTTTCGAGGTTTGAGATGTGAAGTCGGCGGCCACGGAGCTCGGGGCGTGCGGTCGGTACGTACCGGCGGTTCTTGCTGACCGGCACGCGCTTCAAACTTTCAATTTCCCCTGGAGCGGTCCGAGTGGGGCTCTCTCGCAGTGTGTGTGTGTCTCTTCCATTCCAGCAAACGCTAAGGCAGATTTCGGCGCTAGCCTCCTTTCGGAGAAACCGTCAGGGTCGCAAGCGGTACGTACCGCGCGGCTGATTGCGGCGGCCCCACCAGTAAACAAGGTATAAAAGCTCCTCCGGCCGCCCCAGGGTTTTCAGACCTTCTTTTCCTTCTTTTTCTTCTCCATCCGAGTGCAAGGGCTTTACGCGTATCAGTGAGGATTCGTCCGAGATCGTGTTTTTGCTAGTTGAAAACTATAACTATGACCACTCCTAGTTGGCTTCGGCTGGCTAGGGAATTTTTGGAACCCTTTTTCAATCTCTTCTTGGATGGAGAAACGAAATTTCGCTTTGCTTTCATTGCTTGCGGCCCCTGTGTCGGGTCGTGGTGAGGAAGGCTCCTCTCTGTTTTGAGTGCACCGCGACTGCCTCGGGGTTCTCCCTACTGGCGGCGCGTCGCGAACGCCGTCGTCGGTCCTGAGCCGTCTGTCTGTTCGACCTTGATAGTGCAAAATTGGGGCTGACAATGTTTTGGGCCTCACCCAAAGGCTTATGCGGATGGCCAGTATGCTCATCACCATCACCTCGACGTTCTGCTCCCACCAGCTCAGCTTGCCGTCTCTGCGCCTCATTCTCGAGTCGTGTGGACGCGGTCCATCGCCATTTGTTTTGGAAGCTGCCGCCTGTCGCTCAAGAAGTCCGCATTGCTGCCTCGATTCCTGGCCGACTGCCTACGTCGTTGCTTGACTCAGGCGGCGACCTCGACTCACGATGCCGCCTGTCCCGCATCCAAGACGGCGATTTTGTTCGAGTGCGCTTTCCATTGAGTTCTCTGGACTATAAATGTTCTCCCTTTACGCGTGCTCCGCGTCCGTCTCCAGTCCTTTCAATATGGTCAGTATCATGCGGAAGGACCAGCGGCTTATACATTTATACATGCACTTGTGTAGATAACTTGATTTTTGGTTCTCGAGCTTAACTCCACAAACGCATCTGCGGTTCTGTAGGCCATGCAAGACCCGGTGATCCTCTAGGAATCGTATCCGTATCCTCTCACCCTACCCGGAGCCACCATTCAAAGGTCCCGCCAATCGGTCATCGCCAAGGACGTGAGACGGCCGCGTCCACGCCCGCAAATGTCTACCATCAAGCAGTCGTTGTGAAGCAGTCCATTCTAACACACAGAGACTCGTGCATTCATACCGAGATCCAGCTGCCCAATAGCGACACTCATTGGGTCGCATTGCGCGAGATTGCGAGTCAATCCTGCTAGGGCATTACGCATGTCCTGTGTGTCATGATGAGCACAGTCGTTGGTCGAAGAAGCAAACGGCGCTCCCTCGCAGTAAACAGCTGTGAGGAGATCCCATATTCGTTTGATTCCTCTTTCTGCCCATGTCTTTGAGTATTTTATTAACAAGATTCTTGCTTGCTGTGTAGTTAGTTAAATGGGGTACGCTGTAGTCGAACTCACTACGCCTGCCGCCTGGCGTCGAACAGCTCGAAACCCTCCCCCCTCCAGCCCCATGCCACGATGTAGTGGTCGGCGAGCAGCTTCCACTCCTCCACCTCGTCAAGCCCCTCCAACCGGTCAACTCTCTCCTTTTCCTCGGGCGAGACCCAGCGTTCCCAGATCCGCTCAACGGTCAAGGCGTTGACGTGCTCAAAGCCGGCATCGCGTAGACGTTGTTCCTGGTCTTGAGGCAGCTTGTAGGTCTCCAGTGTCGGCATGCGAATCCTCCTCGCTGCAAGGTTGGAGGTCATCATCTTGCCAAAGGGGTCGTCGGGCCTAATGGGCTCGTAGATGACGATGGCAAGATTGGGAATCTTTTGCTCGAACCATGCCATGAGGTCTTTGGTCGCGGCCGTCTCAAGGTAACAAAGACAGCATTCTGAAATCAGCAATGTTGGAATGTCTGTTCTGAGTCCCTTGAGCATGGATGCGTCACCCTGCACGAGATCTCGCAGGTCGCGGCTGTGGCAGTAGTAGCTGTCTGAAGCAGATGGCTGACAACTCCACGAGCCGTCTTCTTCAACGGAGGGATTTCCGAGAATTTGCCTCAGGGGCGGTACAGCCTGCACTATCCGCGCCTTCTTTTGGACTGTCACAGAAAAGTCTAGCTCATGATAGACGAGCCGGGGCCGGTTGCTTCTTGGGAATAGCCGAAACGGGCGCGTGTCGGTGCCGGCACCAAGGGAGATGATTTGCTTCTCCTTAGCACCTGACGGCGCATCGCCGGTATCTGAAAGAAATCCGTCTATGAGACTGTCAAGAGCAACGGTTCTCGTGTAAGTGCCTGAGGGGAAGAGGTCAGCCTCCATGCTCGACGGAAGCAGACCCTGGACACGGACCTCGGTTGATGATGGGTAGCCTCCGGGGCGGGGGGCCGGCCATGGCGTCGACAAAGAAGCGGGCGTACGGATCTTCGAGATACCCCACGTTCACGGCACTCAGACGGGAGCCGGCGGCATCATCATCGGTGCCCTGGATCGTCTGATCGTGAGTAGGGCCGGCGGAGGGAGGTCCGTCGCCGCGACCTCTCCCGCGCCCGCGACCGGCTCGGCCACCCCTTGCCCCGCGGAGGGATAGCAGATTTGGGATGGAATTTCCGGACATGGGGGTCTGTGACAAAAGACGTCGAGTCCGGAGCAGAAGGTGTTGGTAGAAGCTATTCCGAGCGTTTGCGACACTGGCCGAGGGTGACGTAAGGTAAGGTAGGATGGGAATTGTGAGGTGGGGCATGTCGCTGTACAATCAGAGTTGTACCGTACCTGGCAGCTTCCACGCCGTCACGTCTCGGCGCACAGTCCACCTGGCTGCACAGGGCTGTTTTTGAGTGAGACCTCTGCCCGGAGGCTTGCAACGGTGCAACGGCTCCCCGCCGCTGACCTGGAGGGACATGGCGATGGCAAGGCCGGATCATGCACCGAGCCCAAACATGCAGCTTAGGTCCATCGCTGGTAGAAACGTCGATCGTGGGAGGGAGCCCCTGACGCCGGCCGGAGGCAGAGTGGCCAACACAATTCGCGTGTTGTGTTGGAGGCCAGCGAATCCTTCCGGCTGCGTCGGCGTCAGGTCATGGACGGTACTTTTTAGTACGTACAGCCCGCCCGGACTGCGTGCGACTGGCAAACCACGGCGAAGCCAACGCGGACCAGTACTAGGTACCTCACATATACCTGTTTCCATGCCCGTTTCCGCCCCGTACTTGGGGTCCAGGACCGGCGAGCATGACTATGGCTGTTGGGAGAGGCATTGCAGAGGCATCCCATATCTCGGATGAAGAAGTTTTCTTGGAATTCTATCAACATCTTATTCCAACAATAGCAGGGTGAGGCACGCCACGTTTGGTCGAGAAGGATCCAGACCCAGCAGTCGCAAAAAGCCTAGATGGACACGAGCTGGAGGTTTCATCGGTTTCTCCAGACGACGTTCACGCCAACGCGTGGATGTGAGCGCCCGTATGCGGGCCAAAAGCAAAAACGAATCCCGCGGCCAGCCTCGTCAGTAATTCCACTTGGCCGGCCAAAAGCCCAAAACGATTCGACGAGAGATCGCGAAGCTGCAGCGTTGGCTGCATGTGTACGTGCGGTACTTCAAGGGAGACGCCCCTCCAGCAGCCCTGCCTGACCTCACCCTGCCTGGCGTGTGCCTGGCAGTCGGCCTCTCACTATCGCACTATCGCAGTAGCGTGCCGTCGGGCCCCCCTTCGCGCTGACACTCCTCGTCTCCGGGGCGTCTCTGGCGTCCCAAGGATCTGTGGGTGGGGGGCACGGCGTGGCTGTGTCAGCCTGCTGCCTGCTGTTGTCGCTCTGCCATCCCAACGCGCACAGCTCCCGGCCGGGGGGGTGGGCACTCTGGGAGACACACCCAGAAACACCTTACGCAGACAGAAGAGCAACGCCGCGCAGTGGCCAACGGACTCTTTTAATAAAGAATACCCAGCACGCGCCCATGTCGCCTCGCTCTTGACGTCTGACACCCCTCTCTCCTGTTCGCTTTTCTCCATCTCCATCTACAACCATAACTAACCATCGTCTTTTATTTTGTTGCTGACTCTTCTTTTCTTTTTGATCAACCGCAACAGCAAACATGCTGCACCACATCGCCAGCGCGGTCTACAAGAGGGCCGCCGAGGGCTCGACTCCCCAGTATGAGCTCCCCTCATGGGGCTGGCTCGTCCTTCTCGCCGACCTCGTCGTCTTCCTCCCCGTCGTCCTCTTCGTAAGCCCTCCCGCTCAAACTCAGCCTTGGCCTTCTCCGTGCCGCCCACTAACACGTCACAGTTGACCTACACCCTCCAAAAAGTCTACCCCATCTTCGCCATCGTCGAGGACGAGAACCCCCCGGCCTACGACCCCGTCAACCTCAACGACGATGACGGTACCTCCGAGGTCCCCGGCGTCGGCCCCATCCCCGCCAAGGTCACCGGCGGCCGCCCCACCACCGTCACCTCGTCCATCCGCTCCATCAACCGCCTCCTGACGACCAACGGCGGCATCCGCGCAAACTTCCGCGGCTTCTTCTGCCTCTTCGCCCAGACCTTCGCCACCGCCGTCCTCTACGGCATCTTCTCCGCCTTCCTCCCCGGCCTCCTCGCCTCCCTCGCGACCCTCCTCGCCGCCCTCTCCCTCGTCCAGCTCAGCACCGCCTGGGTCCACATCATCATCACCCCGCGCAGCCCGCTGCACTTCTGGTCCCGCCTGCCGCCCTTCAAGCGCACCTTCGACGCCACCGCCCGCCCCGTCGCCGCCTTCTGGCTCGCGACCCAGGTCGCCACCTGGGTCCCCATCGCCGTCGGCTGGGCCCTCGGCCTCGACCTCCCCAACCTCAACTTCGGCGTCCCGAGCACCACCGTCCCCAGCAGGGAGCCCCAGCCCGGCGACGCCTGGAAGAGCGTCGTCATCACCCTCGTCAGCATCGCCTTCCACGTCCTGGTCCTCATCCCCGTCGAGGTCGTCCTCGTCCGCGTCCAGGCCTCGCTGCTCCCCGAGGAGGCCGACACCATCATCCCCTTCGACCGCTCCTTCCAGGGCAAGGTCGAGCCCCGCGTCGTCGGCGGCAAGGGCTACGCCTCCATGTCCGACGCCTGGGCCACCTTCTCCCGTGCCGCCTGGCGCCGTCTCGTCATCCTCTACGTCAAGATCTTCGCCATCTGCATCGCCATGTTCCTCGTCATGGCCGCCGTCATCATCCCCGAGATCATGATCATGACCAGCAAGTCTACCCCCAAGAACTAGGTCGTCGATGCCAGTGCCTGCGCCCACTCGCGTGTGGTGAAGCGTGTGCATGACTCGATGCCCGCTGCGGCGTCGGTCGAGAATCTGCTCCTCTAGTTCCTTTGCCCATGGATGGTTGAACCTGCGGTCAGACGTAGATAGACTTTGCCAGCAACGTGTCAGATTTCCGTGTCCTACAGCACACAAGGTTTGATCCCAGGGGATGATGGAACTGTGGAGGAATCCAGGATGGCATTTCCGGTCCTGGAATCGAAACTGGCCTAAATGATGTTTTCTTTAATCAGTCACCTTGTTGGAATACTTGTAATAGTCAGGCACCTCTCCTGAAATACCCTCCCTGCTCATTCGAGTTCAAGGGGCTCAACTCCTAAATATCCCCCATACAGAGATCAAAATTTGCACAATCAGTCACCGTCAGATTTGAGTAGAGTATTTTGTGTCATTAGCCGTCAAATTTCTTTGGGTTCGTAAGTGAGGTCTGTCGTGTCATTACACCAACTCCCCCACACTATGCAGCAGCGGCACAATCGCCAGTCCGGCCGTCTTCTCATCCCTCGTCATCCTCTGTGTGCTCCCTAGTCGGCTCTTGTCTCCCTCCTCCACCACCCACGCACCTCAGGAGCTGTCATATACTCGTGTATATGGCTCCTGTTTGATCCGCCCTTCACCGTCTATCAACACCAGCCCAAAAGACAAAGACCGCCCTGAACTGCTTGTCTCGAGCAAAATCCAAATCGTGTGAACCAACAGGTCAAAGGAAGAAGAAACAAAGAATACCTCTCCCTAACCTTCTGGCCCATGTCTGTGAATCTTGCCGTCTAATCAACTTCTCCTCCAGTATACTGACCAAAGAAAAATGAATCCGTAAGGCAGAGCAGCAGCAAAGTGGATGAAAGAAACAGCTGCCGCCAGATGAACACAGCGGGGGGTATAGCGGTCTAGTCCGCGCCGAGCTGTTGTCTAATCGCATACTTTGTCCTTTCTATGGGGTGCACGTCCCGAAACGTTCGCCATCTTAGGTGACGGGGTTGAGGGTAAGTAGGGATAACAGTCCTACGACTTCTGGGAGAAGAACCAGCTGCTGCGCTTGCCAGCGTTGCCCTCATTCTGCTGAATGCTGGAAATGACGGGGATGGAGGGTCCCTGGTTGTCACCACCACCGCCACGGAGGGGCTTGGCAATGCGGCTGCCAGCACCCGAGAAGCTGAACCCGCCGAGTGAGGGCGAGTTCAGACCACGAGTGCTGCCAGCCTTGGCGGCCTCCAGCCTTTCTTTGACGGCAGCAAGCTGCACTTCAAACCTACAGGGCACACGTTGTTAGATATGAGACGCAAATTTGTGAAAGACTGGGTTCCATACTTGTGGTTTGCAGAGGCCATCTTCTCCTGGCTATCCTGTAGCAGGCTCTCGAGGCTCTGGATGCGCTCGTTGCGGGCGATGAGCTTGCGCTCGGCAATGGCAACCTCCTTCTTGAGCGCCGAGTTCTGCTCGACGAGCTGGCGCTGAACCTGGGTCAGCTGCTCCAGGTTCCTCTCGAGGAAGGCCATCTTCTTCTGCTGGGCCCGGTTGTTGGATGACCGGAGCACATTGTTATACTGCTCTCGCGTCTCGTCGAGCGAGATCTCGAGCTCAACCACACGCTCGCAGCGGTTCTGAAGATCGCGCATGAGGCTCTTCTTCATGATGTCGAACTCGGCAATTTGTTGCTGGATGGACTTGCCGTTGGCCATGGGAGCGGCAGTGCCGGCCTTGACTCTTTGCTGCAGATCCTCAATCAGGGTCTTCATCCTCGAATTCTCGGCGGCCTTCTGCACAATCTCGGCCTTGAGCTCGTCCACGAGCTGCATGGAGGTGGATTGCTTGTCCGAGTAGGCACCCTCCAAGCGAGCCTTGATCTCTTCGACGTCGCTCTCTCCGAGATTGCGGGTGAGCAGGTCCTCGTACTCCTGCTGAAGGGTCTGGAGGCGGTCCTCGAGCTCCGCTCTGCGGCGGGCGTCCGCCTCGCTGGAGGAAGCGCTGTACATGGACAGCTCGGCTTGCCTGACGATTCCTTGGATCTCGACAAACCGCGACTTGAGAGCTTTAAGCTCGTCGGGGTTGACGACATCGCCCACGGAGCTGACTTCGTGCAGAGCTTCGAGCTGAGCGATGGCCTCGGAGATGGCCTTTTCGTTGTCGCTGAAGACATCGGCGCCCAGGTCGAAACCAGCCATCATCTTGGCCATCTTCTCGGCCTTCTTCTTCTCCTTCTCGTCGAGGACTGCGCTCGTCTCCTTGGCGCTCATCTTGACATCGAGAAGCTGCTGCTTGACCTCGTCGAGCTCTGTCGTCAATTCGGCGTTCTGCTCCTTCAAGGCGTCCATGGTGATTTGCGCTTCCTTCCCTTCGAAGTTCAGCCGCTCGAGCTGCATCTTGACCTCGTTGACTTCGGAGTGGAGCTTTTCGTTCTCCTTGCCAGTCTTGGCGTCATGCTCCTTGAGATAGGTGAGCTCCTCCTTGGTCTCTCGGAGGGCCTTCTCCGTCGTGTTGTACTGAGATTCCTTCTCGGCAAGCTGGTCCTGGAGCTCGTTCTCGCGGCGCAGGAACTCGTCTCGCTCATCCTTGTCGAGAGGCAAGCTTGGCGTTCCGGATCGCTCTGATATGGCAGGTGTCTCGGCCCTGCTGTCGGGCAGCAGGCGAGAGGGTGTTGATGGGCGGGGTGCCTTGGCTTCCGCCTTGGCTCCGACGACGCCATCTGCGGAAATGGGGGCCACCCACTTGTCCTTTGGCACGGTTTCTCCCGCACGCCAGAGCTGGACCTCTCCCTCGAGGTTCGAAATGTAGCCCTCGAAGGTCGAGATCTGGCCTCGGGCTTTTCCGAGCAGGGCCTTGAGCTCGGCGGGACTGAGCTCTGCGTTGACCTTTGCTTTGTTCTTGATCGCCTTTGCTCGGGTACCGAATCGCATTGTGCTGAGGGTTTCGGCATCGTTGTAACTACTGGGAGAACAGTTGATGATGAGGGTCGTCCGACTATTTCCTCCCAGGGATTCTTGCAGGATACGGGTCAACTTGGAGTCGCGGTAAGGGACATGAGACGATCGGCCGTCGGTCAAGGCGTTGATGACCATGCCGAGAGCACTCAAACTCTTGTTGATCTTCTTGGCCTCCTCCAGGGTTTGACCACTGGCGCCCGTCTTTCCAACCTTTTCACTACCAGCCAAATCGACCAAGAAAAGCTGACCACTCTTTGCCGAACCAGTCTCGACGTTCTTCTGAGTGATGGTGATGACAAAGATGGAGTGCGAACGGGAGGACTCCTGGTTCATGTTGGTGGCGGCGACTGCGCGGGCGTTTCCACCTCTTCTCATGACCTCGAAAACCTCCTGAACACTGGAGACGTAGACCTCCAAGAGACCCTTGACGTAGACACCGCGGTTCTTCTCTTCGTGGACAGGGAGATTGTCGTTCTGGGGGGCGAGCAGGTCGCGGATTCTCTCCATGTAGATTTCCATGTAGCTGACTCGTACGGTGTACTCAATGGTGCTGGGGCTGGACATGATGCTGGCGAAGATCTGCTCGACGATGCGGGGGATGACACCGCGGCCGTTCTCGTCGTCGATGCTGGAGCCCATCATGGTGTAGGACTTTCCAGCACCCGTCTGGCCGTAGGCGAAGACGGTTCCATTGTAACCGTTGAGGATATCGTCGACAGTGGAGCGGATGGAGAAGTCGAAAATATCGGACTGCTTGCAGTTCATGTCGAAGACTCGGTCGAAGGTGAAGCTGCCCTGGGCCTCTTTCGACTGGGAGGCACGGTGTCAGCCGGGTGGCCGCATGCCCGCCGCGCCGGTCACGAACCGGTGGAGGAGGGGAGGAGGAGGGGGAGGGGAGTGACACTTACGTCGAGGGTACAGGTATCTTCGCCATTAAAGGTGACGATGGGCTGGCCGCCCGACTCCAGTTCCACCTTGTTCTGTGGACGGAATCGGGCCACGACCTTGATGCTGTTTGCGCTAGACATGGCGACGGTGTTTAAGACCTGAGGACGTCGCGTCCAAGGTCATGGATCCCGATCGGAGCGAAAAAGGGTCGCGAGAAAGGGGGGTGGTGGTTGCGGTTGCGAGGCACGAGGCGTCCGCAGCACGGCAACGGGGGTGTGGGTGTTGAAAGAGGACACACACAAACAAGGCGGGCGGGCGGGATGAAATGACGGTGTGCAGGTGTGGGAGAGAGTGCTAGAATGACATATCGCAGGTATTTTCTGCAACGCGATAAGCCAGATGGGAGAGGATAAGGTAAGATGGATAGCGGCAGCACAAACCAGCAAGCAGTTTGCAGCCAGCCAGGCAGTCGGTCGAGGAGCGGGAGGAGAAAGGAGGGAGGCGACACGGGTGGTTGTGTTTGGATTTGGGGGGGCTTTTGGGGTTGGGATGCAAATGACGGGACGCGCTAGAATTCGCGTAGAATATTTGATTGCAGCAAGACAAGACAGTCACAGCACCGTACGGTGCCTATTGCCTACCTACCTAGCCTGAGGTACATAGGTACCCAAGGTGTCGAGTCGTCGCCCACTCACACTGGCCGTTTCATCCCCACCTCATCACCAGCACAGCCGAGGGGTCCGTCCCAGAGCCAGATGGTCCCCTGTCCGTCCGCTAAAGGTACAGCGCTCGCGGCGCCCTCCTACTGGCCCGCCAGCGTCCGCCACAGGCATGTTCGCACAACAGACGGCCTCGCGCATTGCGCACTAGAGGCTCCGGCCGGGCACGCGACAGGCTGCTGATCAAAGTTGCCAGCTCTGCACGGGTGACTGCTGCTGCTTGGTGGGCGGCTCCGCTCTCGCAGTGGCCGCCACGGCCTGCTGGCAGAAAACAATAAACAAGTGTCGGGCCGCATTTGCTGCAATAGATTTGGTATTTCGCTACCCAAATGCACTTCCCACGAACTCCCCTGTAAAGCCACATGAAGACGAACGTCACCGATGAGAAGCACGACCGCGAAACGCCTATCGCAACATGGGGTCGCCCCAAAAAGCCATTCAGAGAGGACAGCACGAGCCGAAACGCCAGACCCCCCACTCCCACCTCATCGGATGCCCCAGCCGCTTAATGCGAGCCAAACCGAGAAATATGTCTGGCCCGCCCTGGACCTCTGCTCAGGTCAATCTGCCACTGTGTGTCCTTTGGCGTCCATACCCAGCCCTGCAATCCGTCTGCCGTCATGGGCCATACCCTGCCAACCCGGGGTGATGAATGTTGTTCATAATAGTCGTATGTGTGTTGTTGTGTGTGTGTGCGCGTGTGGTATCATTGGCAATCTAGTCTTCCCAGCTCTTCTCGACAGTCTCCCGAACCCGCTTCGTGTATTCCTTGCGGTTGTCCTTGTACAGGTTCGACGCCTCAACGTTCGCCGGGGAGCCGGTGTTCGGATCATTAAGCAAACTTGGTCACACTGTCAGCCAGGCACTTCTTTCCGTGTGCGCGGGTAGCGCGTTGCCTCACCTCTGGATGCTCGTCAAGACTGCCGCGACGTCATATGTGGGACTCCATCTGTTCTGCAGGATGTCCAGGCAGAGTTCTCCTGTGGCGTAGACATTGGGGTGGAACATTTGACTGATGAACTTGACCGCGGGCGGCTTGTTGGGGTACTGCTCCTCGAACTGCATCACCAGTCTGAATGTTCCGTCCTCGAAGGGCGTGTCGGCAGGTCCGATGATGACGGCGTTCCTGGAAGACTCCTGTTAATACACCGTGTGTAAACCACCGGCA
The DNA here is from genome assembly GCA_025962755.1 of Colletotrichum tropicicola. Classification (NCBI taxonomy): domain Eukaryota; kingdom Fungi; phylum Ascomycota; class Sordariomycetes; order Glomerellales; family Glomerellaceae; genus Colletotrichum; species Colletotrichum tropicicola. The sequence goes on from JAOWMA010000066.1 coordinate 100,553, forward strand.
GACTCGGGTCGTGATCGGACATACCACGTCATGACGTTGTCGGGCACGGGAGAGGCAGAGACGCCGGCGGGAGGGTCGGTTTGCATGCGCTGCACATGCTGTCAGTGGTGATGCCAAACGTTCAAGTCTTTTTGGTGCCGAATCTCACCTTGAAGTCACGCATCAAGCGGCGTCGGGCGGCGGTGGACATGGTGGCGGTCGGTGACGGATTACCAAGACTGAGGGGTCCAAGTTGAAGATAGCTATCGCAAAAGCGATGAATCAGGGCAGACAAAGGGTCCGAAAGTTGGTGATGTAGGACGGAATGTCCAGGTAGGTTGCTGGAATGCTGCAGTTCAGGGGAACAGCGCAGGCGAAGATGTGATGATGATGGAAAGAGGCCGTGGAGGTATCGAACTCACGCTCCGAGAAGGATGGCGCGGGAAGCACTTCACCACCGCCTGCCGCTTAGGCCAGTCAGTGGAGCCTGCATTTTGGACCAATCAGGGTCGGGGAATTAAACGCGAATCAGACGAGACCAAACCAACGCCGAAGTGGCCCCCGACCCGGCGTGCACACGACTCAGAGGCATGCCTAGAGTGACACTCTGCAAGTCTCGAGATGGGCCTTTTTTTTTTCTGGCTTCTGATTGCCGCTGCCAATGTTGGAGACAACATGGTCTGTCAGCGAACGCTTTGTCACGATTGCTGACAAACAGACCTGGGATTAGAAAATCGGAATAAACATCGTTCAAAACATCGTTCAATCAGAGCCACCCGACGATGCAAGTAATGAGTGAGTTTTCGCCTGCATGCGCGAGCCGTTGCGGCGGGCTCTACAAGATTCGCGTATTTTTGAGGAGACGGGCTACATCATCGCCAGGCACATGCCGCGATGCTCACGGCGCGGTGGAGAGAGCTGTAGGTGACAGGAGCACTGCAGAAAGCTAACGGGAAGCGCGAACTGCGGCCATACTCCCACGGCCCGGGGTGGGGGGTCGGCACCCCAGGGACCTGGGGATTGGGGGGGAACTTGGGGGGTGAGGTCACCGTCGAGCTCGGCCCCGCCCGTGCGCTCCCCCTCTTAAGCCGAGGAAGCCCGCAGGATACCTGGGGTAATGCCAGCCCGAGAGCCGGTAGAGAGAGGTGTTGCCCGCCCGCGCCTTCCACATGCTCGCTTCCCTCCCTCTGCACTTGCAGTAGCAAAACCGCCATCCTATCTATTTCTGTACCCTACCGCTAGATCGTCTCAAGTCGCCGGCGTTCGCGATCCTCTTCCACCGTAATTTTCTGTCACATTGGTCGCCATGTATTTGAGACAATCTTCGAGGCTTCCGAGCCAATTCGCCAAGCACGCGGCAGCGGCAGCCCGGCAATTCTCCACGAGAACTGCCCTTCGGCAAGAAATTCGCGATGCCTACATCCTCAGCGCTTCCAGAACGCCAACGGCAAAGGTACAGAGACCAGTCCGCCGCGTAAGTGTGGCTGTAGGTCAGACACTGACGTGCTGCGGCGTAGTTCAACGGATCCTTCACGAGCGTCCCGGCGCCGAAGCTCGGCGCCGTCGCCATCAAGTCCGCGCTCGAGAAGTCCAAGGTCCCCGTTTCCAAGATCTCCGACGTCTACATGGGCAATGTGCTGCAAGGATCGGTCGGACAGGCGCCGGCTCGCCAGGCTCTGATCTTCGCCGGTCTCCCGAACAGCGTCGAGGCCATCACCATCAACAAGGTGTGCGCATCTGGTCTGAAGGCGGTGGGCTTTGCTGCGCAAAACATCCAGCTTGGCCTGGCAGAAGCCCAGATCGCAGGAGGCATGGAGAACATGACCAGAGTGCCATACTACGTCCCGCGCGCTTCCAGCCTTCCCCCCTTTGGCCACGTCAAGATGGAGGATGGCTTGATCAAGGACGGCCTGACCGACGTCTACGACCAGTTCCACATGGGCAACTGCGCCGAGAACACGGCCAAGAAGTACAAAGTCACCCGCGAGTTGCAAGACGAGTACGCCATCCAGTCCTACAAGCGCGCCCAGGCCGCGTGGAAGGCGAAGGCGTTCGCCGAGGAAATCGCCCCCGTTACCGTGCCCGGAAAGAAGGGCGACACCGTTGTCGAGGTCGACGAGGGATACCTGGACGTCAAGTTTGACAAGGTCCCCACTCTCAAGCCTGCCTTCGTTCGCGACGGCACGGGTACTGTTACCGCTGCCAACTCCTCCACGCTGAACGACGGTGCCAGCGCGCTGGTTCTTGGAAGCAAGGAGATTGCGCAACAATACGGATCCGGTTCCCGAGTGCTGGCCAAGATCTGCGGCTCGGCCGATGCTGCGGTAGACCCGATCGATTTCCCGATTGCTCCGGCAAAGGCGGTCCCCATCGCGCTTGAGAGGGCCGGCATCACCAAGGACCAGGTAGCGGTCTGGGAATTCAACGAGGCGTTTGCCGCTGTCATCAAGGCCAACGAGAAGGTGAGCGTGACGGGACCTGCGCAGTGGCATTATGCTGACCTATGTTTCTCAGATTCTCGGACTCGAGGGTGCCCGGGTCAATCCTCTCGGAGGCGCCATCTCGCTTGGCCACGCGTTGGGAAGCTCCGGATCAAGAATCCTCGTTACGCTGCTGCACCAGCTGAAGCCTGGCGAATATGGTGTTGCGGCGATCTGCAATGGCGGCGGCGCCGCGACCGCCATGGTCGTGCAGCGCGTCGAGTCCGTGTAAGTTACGCTCGGTGTATGATGGAGCTACTCCCCGCTCAGACGCGGTGACAGTGTCGGATCTCGGGCGCAGGGTGTTGGAGGGCGTACATTTGTACAGTGAACAAGGCACATATGAAACGTAAAATATGAAGGAATTGATATCGAATTGATCTCACAAAGTCTCTCATGCGTGACAAAAACTGAGTGATGCCGGTTGCGAGATACGGCTGGCAAGATGAAGTTAGTTAAGAGTCGGACTCGGGGTCCGGTGGGGCTACGCCAATCTCTCACCGAGCCAGCGACCCCTGTCCACGTTCACCGAAGAACCCACCTCAGGACCTCCTTCGCTGCTTCTCATCGCGGCTCTCACTCACACACCCTTCCTCAACGACCCCTTCATCCCCCCTTCACACTGCGCTGGCGCGAACACACGCCCACACGCGCGGCAACACGTCATGGCCCTCCTAGTTCAATTCCTCACTCAGATCCGCACATTCGTACGCGCCCAGAACAGCGACGAGCTCCGGAATTGGCTCCTCGTCGAGCCCAACGCCAACCAGCAATACCACCAGCTCGCGGCCGAGCTGCGCACCCAGTTTCGCTCGCGCGACAGCAGCAGCCTCGAAAACACCATTGAGAAATGCCTACCTGAGGAGGATGACGTACCCGAAGGCCAGGGCTCGCCGTGGCCGGGCTTCGTGACCTTTATGAAGGACTACATGCTCTTTTGGCGAGACGTCGACTTTGATGATTTGCTGGCCGCGCATACCCTGCTGAGCGGGCTAGTCAAGTGAGTTTCCTCTCAAAACTAACTAAAGATGAGAGAGAGTCGATGTTGACGCCCCCTCACAGCTCCTGCAGCACTGCCTTCGCCCACCCGACGTACGGCGGCATGCTCCTCAAGACGGCCATGTCCCTCTGCGAGTCGCTCTCGCGCCTCACCATGATGCTCAGCAAGCGGCCCGACCTCACGAGCAAGATCCGCAACGTCGACGCCGACGACCGCAAGTCCATCGCCGAGACGTCGGCCGAGATCATCCAAAAGATCTTCACCACCTGCCTGACGGACCGCTCCAGCGCCCGCTACCAGAAGCCCGAGGGGAAGAAGGTCGGCGTCTACATGTTTGCCAACCTCGTCCTCAAGCTCCTCTTCGCCGTGAGTTCCTTTGCTAGGCCTCTCACGCAAGACATCCCTTGCGCTGACATTACCCGCAGTGCCGGAGGACTCACCTCGCAAAACAAATCTTCACAAACATCTCCACAAACTCGCCGCCCCTATCATACTACCCGGCCGCCCAGCGCGTCAACTTCCTCTACTACCTCGGGCGCTTCAACCTCGCCAACTGCCACTTCCTCCGCGCCGCCCTCTGCCTCGAGGAGGCCTACCTCCAGATCCCCCCGCCCCTGCAGTCCCACCGCTGCCTCGTCCTCAGCTACCTCATCCCCTGCAACCTGCTGCTCGGCCGCCTCCCCTCCCAGCTCCTCCTCTCCCGCCCGGAGGCCGCCACCCTCGCCCCCATCTTCCACCCGCTATCCCAGGCCATCCGCAAGGGCGACTTCGTCCTCCTCCAACACGCCCTCGCCCAGCACGAGAAGTGGCTCTTCGACAAGGGCCTGCTCCTCGTCCTCACCCACCGCCTGCGGCCCCTCCTCTGGCGGTCCCTCGCCCGCAAGACCTTCCTCCTCACATACTCCCCGGGGCCGGACGACTCCGCAAACCCCGCGGCAGCAGCAGCCCCCTCCCGCCGCGCGGCGACGCTGGACCTGACGGACCTGCACACGACGGCGACGTACCTGCAGCGCAGGCTCGAGGGCTACGTCCCCTCCAAACACTCGCGCCCGTCCAACGCGACGCCGGCCTTCATGAAGGCCGTCTCCCACGACGCCGCCTCGACCCTCGTCCCGCCCCCCGGCGGCCCGAAGAAGCTCCGCCCCAACGAGGGCCTGGTGTGGGGCAACAGCCCCGTCGAGATGGACGACGTCGAGATGAACGTCGCCGTGCTGATCCAGCTGGGATTCATGCACGGGTACATTGCGCACTCGCAGGGCCGCTTCGCCGTCATGGGCGCCACCAAGAAGAGCCCCCTGCTCGCCGGCTGGCCGAACCCGTGGACGGCCGTGAGGGAGAGGCAGTATGAGGAGGACGTTGATCTGGAAGACGTGCCCGGGTGGGTTAAGGGATGATGGATGGGGGGAAGGGGCGTCTAGAGGAGCAAAAGTTTATTGGAAATAGCAAAGGGTCCGTCTAGATGTAGAATGTGCCACTTTGAGGAAAGAAATGATACCCAGTTCACACTCATTACGTTAATCCATGAAGTGGCAACCCCAAGATACGATTTTCGGTCGCTGGGCACCGGCGGCAGCCTCACAAGCACTCGGAATCACCTTGGAAATACAAGCTGTTGTTGACTTTGAATCTTTCATTTCTTGAGACCCGTCTCATGGCAGGGCTTAGGTGCTGCTCCTCTCACCCGACTAGACAGCCAGACAGACGGATACAGGTGCGGATGAATTCGACACACAAGTCATCGTGTCTCATTCTCGCATTTGTCTCCTCCCATGTCATTCCACTACGTCCCTCTCATCCTCAAGATCACACAATGTTTGACACCAAGCCAACTATCCTATAAAGATTCTCCTCCTCTTGAAGAAACAGATTTTCCGGTCCAAGGCCCCCCTCAAACCGCCTCCATGTCATGACTGATGTTTCCATTTCGTAGTGTCTTCCTCCACATGTTCTTGAATAATAACAAAAAAATAATTCGTACGTAAATGGGTATAGATGAGAAGCAAGCCGATCCAAAAATTGTTGTAAATGGCCCTCGTGGTGGGGGGGGCCAGGTGAAATAACCCGAGAGAATGCTTTGCCTGCTCGCGCCGTGGGACGCGAGATTGCTAAAACAATAAACACTAAACTGCCGCAAGATGATCGCGGAAACATTTGATTTGTGCGTCCAAATAAGTTATGCAAAAGATGAAGGCGCCATCTGCTAATGGCGTATGTGCAAAACTTGCCGCATGGTCGTAAGCGGCATAGGTCGAAGCGAAGAATAGCCAGCAGCAAGAAAGATACGCGGCAAGTGTGCTTGCCCTTGAGCGGGAATGGTACATCCGACCGAGCGGGCTAGGTCCGAGACATCGAGGTCGGAAAACAGCAGCGAAAGGACGGCGCTGCGTCGTGTTGACAAGCATAGACGTTGAATCGAAAAACGAGCTGCGTGCTGGCTGGTAAGAAACGAAAGGAAGGCTCTTGATGTCGGGTGACGATCAGTACAGGAAAGTGGCAGCAACAAACGCAATGATGAGGCCAGCGATAGCCCCACCACCCTGTTTATTGCCTTCGTTTTCCTTCGAGGTCGTCGCAGGAGCAGCCTCTTCCGTCTCAGAGGCAGTAGTGGGTTCAAGGGTTGTCATCCGGGATTCTTCGGACGTGGTGGCCGTGTCGTTCTCGTGGAACATACCAGGGATGACAGTGGGAGTCGCGGATGCGGAGGAAGCCGACGGAGAGCTGGATTTGATGGCCTTGGAGCTGCTGGAGGACGGGGCAGCGGAGGACGACGGCGAGGGTGTCGGGGTGGGCGTAGGGGTCGGGGTCGGGGAAGGCTTAGCAACCTTGATTTCGACCTTGTCTTCCTTCTTCGGTTCTTCCTTCTTTTCGTCCTTCTTGTCATCAGAGTCGTCGCCGCCAGAGCCATCCAGCGGGAAGACGACAATATGCGCCTTCTCTCCCTTGCGGGCAGTGATAACGCAGAACTTGGAGTTGCCGGCGCCAGTGCCGACCTTTTTGCTTATCACATCACCAACAGCGCCGGTGGAAGGGTCAATAACGCAAGTGTTGCCATCGCAACCACCATCGGGGCATTCGATCTTGACACCGAACGTGGGCTTCGTGTTCTTCAAAGAGGAACCCTCCCAGATTGGGTTCCAGCCAAGGTCCACGAAGGTGTTGCCATCGGGGTCTTGTTTGGCTCCGGCAACGTAGGGAGCCCAGTTGCCAACAGCCTTGGACTCATCGCCCCAGATGCAGCCCTCGTCGGTGACACCAGGCGGGTTGATGTAGTAGCTGGCAGCGGTCAGTTTGCGGTATGTTTGATGAAGAACATGAAACTCACTGAGCAGCCGTTCCACACCAATAGCTCGGACCGGGAACCGCAAGGGTGATGGACTTGTCAATTACACTGGGAATAAGCATGGCCTCGTTACCGGGCAGAACGGTCTGGCAGAACGACATGGTCTTGCCGCACTTGTTGTAAACCTCAACACTCCCGGTGCCATCGACGCAGTAAGGAGAGTCTTTGATTGGCTTGGTGGCTTTGCCGTCGGAGTTGCAGTAAAGACCGCCATTCTAACCTGATCAGCGGTGGGGACTCGATGAGAACGCAGAATACAATCTCACCATTGAAGAAGGGTAAGTGTAGCTGGACTTGGGGTCCCATTGTGCCATGACCTTGCCGGCCTTGCAGGCGATGGGGCAATAGGTTCCCTCAACACAGGTCTGATCAGGGCTCATGGCGAAGCCATTGTTCGAGGCGCCCGGAACCTTGACCAAGTCGCCATCACTGGGCAAGCTGCAGATAGCCTTGCCGTCTGCAGTCCTCTTGATAACTTCCCTCTCGGCCAGCTTTTCGATGTCCTCAGCCGGGCCAAGGGCGGGCTTCAGCTTATGAAGATGGCGGTGAGTGGAATCACGGGCGCTGGCCGGCTGGGCGGACAGGAACACCAAGGCCGAGCCGAGGGCGGCCTGAACAGTAGTGAGCTTCATCTGGGAAGCGGGGTCTCGTAGAGAGTCGTCGCGAAATCGTCCAAGAATTCAAGAGCCAAGTCTCTGGGTTCGTGGGGCGTCGCGTGTGGTGGTGAACAGCAGCGGTCGGGTTTTGAGCGTCGGGTCCAGCGCTACAACATCGAGACAGCGGATTGAGCAGCGACGTCGCGCGCGCGTGGTGTTTTGGTAAGGAACGTGAAGCGGTTGAAAGCGAATTGCAAAAGCGAATGTCGGTGAAAAGAGCGGAACGTCTCCAAAATGGAGACTGGGCAAGGCGTAAGGATGCGGTGCAAGGACACAAGAGAGAGGAAGAGGAGAACGAGCGAGGGTGGAGGTGGCAGGATGGGCCGACGATGAAATGAGCGAGCAGCAATCATCTGGGGGGAATCGGTTCTTGGCCCTCTGCTGGCGCTCTGGGTGAGGGTGGTGAGGCGCTGGGCAAACCCGGGTGACAGAACCTTGCGCGATCTGCCCCCCTGCCCCTGCTGGCCAGAAGGGGGGAGAGACTCGACCATGGTGCCTGGACTGGACGCGAGGTTCCTGGCTGGCCATGGCGACATTGGGCGGTGGTGATGGATGGGCGGACCGGGGACAAGTGGGAGTGCCAGGATGAGAGGCCCGGGGGGGAAATGAAAAGGACAGGGGCTCTGGGCCTTGGACGGTGTCGCCAATCAGACTCGGCCGTGATCTCGGCAAAGCTTGAGTTGTTCTGCGAAGGAGCCAATGACACGCGCCGCGCGATTAAGACGCTTGAGACCAGACGAAATGAGAGCACGGGCCCCGACGCAACGGGAGAGCCTGGAAGGTGGGCTGGGCTCCAGTACCTGCATAAGTGTGCATATTCCGCACATTGCCTATGAAGTCATGCACAATTGGGCCTGCTCTCATTGGTGCGTGTCGGCCGAGCCGTGCCCCGTCCGCCACCGCATCAACGCTGTTGCCGTTTGAGCCTGCACCGGGCCACCATCATCAGGGGGGAGAAGGACCACCGCTCGTTGGCCGGCGAGAGGCGTTCCCACTTTGGGCCATCAGCCAGATGAGGCTGCTCGCGCCGGCTTGATTCGGTGCGGAAAGCGTGCTATTATCCAGTGTCGAGTCTCGACTGACAAATTGGCAGTCACCAATGGCAGGAAAGGTGATGAAAATCGCCGGTCGCAATGTCACACGCGCGTCTGTCATCCAATCTTAACCTCAAGCTTAATTCCACGTGCGAACATCGGCAGAGTTGCACTCAGCCCGCTCCGGCTCGACTTCCTTGACCGACGAAAACTTTTCCTTCGCTGCGACCTCCTGAACCTCAGCTCGAGGTCCATACCTGCCTGCGGGAGTGCGGCAACTGGGTCGCAAGGTCGCACGAATCCCATTTCTGGTACGGATAAACGGTACCGCACCGCACCTGCTGTCGCGCTGGAATGCGGCAAGCGGCGCCTTCTTCAGCACCGGCGCCACGATTGAGCGGTCTTGCCTTCTGCTTCCGGAAGACGGCTCACGATATCTGGAACAAGCTCCACCACACCGAGGCCTACCTACCTAGTCAACGCCTCCCAGTGGGCCGTGTCCCCCCTATGAAGCCCCCGACAGCGCGGCAGCGCCTCGCACCACAGACCGAAACGTGCTTACCCTTTTGACCTTCGTCGGCCTCCTCAACCGCGGCTTTGCTTCCTCTTGCGGGTGCCTTGTCGAGCACAATTGCACAGCTTGCAGGGGAGAGAGTCAATCCTGGCAGGGTGGGCATGTCGCATGAGCCTCACGTCCATGCGCCCTCGACTGTTCTCAGTCTTAACCCACGTGCTCTCCGCTCAGGAAACAGACCGAGCTTTCTTTCTCTCCGACGAATATCCAGCCCCGGTCTCGTTGACTCGAGCAAGATGAACGAACCAGTGATAGCAACTGACAGCGAGCGGATGCGATCTATCACCTTCTGCGCCCGTGCGAGACAGATCCGGGGTGCCATCTGCCACCACTTGTCCCTCGGGCGTTGTTGCTAGAGCAAGGAGATTGCAGCTAACATGGTCAATCAGTTTGTATGCTCACACAATACATGCTGTCAGCAGCCTCCGCCGATAGTCCAAATCGTGGACAGTCTGCCTCTGTGGTCGGGCCTGTTCGTGCCAGACCTGGATATACCGTTGATCAGACGCTTGCATTGACATCTGTGGACGCTCGCCCGTTTTCCATTGAAAAATTAGTCGTCAATTTGCATCCGACCTACCGGCGTTCTTCTTCTTCTTCTTTGGTCAAGACTTGCAATTATCGAGCGAGGCTCGCCGAGCAAATTGCTCAACCGAGCACCGTGGGCAGACTAGATCACGCCACGCCATGCACATTTTCTCGCCTTTTTTTAATGAGATGGGGGCCGTTTTGTTCCCCGCGTGAAGCACGAGACACCAAGAGCTTGGCCTGGCATCTTGTTCTAGTGCCGAGAAATTTACCAGTATCCGTACTTCCTGCTCCGTGGCAGAGTTGACCCTTTCTTTAAATCACTGTAACTATGTGATACAAGTTAGGTGGATTTGGCTGCCAAGACCCCCCGGCCGACGACGTGAGGTCATCGCTCCATCCGTCCATGGCCGGGTGGGCGTGTTTCGACGGTTCGCCTACTTTGCCCGAGATTTCACGCATCAGGTCAGGTTAGGTGCAAGCAACAGGGGCGACTGGATCGTGTCTGTGAGTACAAACGGTTGTAATTGGGAAGTTCGCCACCAGCTGTCACGCATGGGAGGCCTTGGTCGCGATAGTCTCTTAACACAAACGTCGCCGCCTATGTTCTGCAATAGATAATATGTTGACATTCTGTGATGATAATTGGGTCTCCGTAGTCTCCGTACCTTGCAGAGTTCATCATTGACTTGCTCAGGGGTTCAGCCTCCATCCATTGCCCGCCTGTTCTGAGCGACAGCAGTCCTCAAACGCCCAAGCACGTAACGTTGGTCTTGGTCAACCACCTATTGGTGTCCTCAGACCACCGGCGCGGGTAATGTACAGTGTCTTTGGAACTGTCGCCGCCAGGCTCATTGGATATCTTCCAGCCAATCACCCTGATTCAAAGTATCTCTCCTTTTGGCCAGCGCTCTCTTCTGAAATGTGGCTATAGTCGAATGAGCCGGTAGCTTACCACCGTGGTATCTTCACGTGCAGAGGAGATACGTCTTCGGTCATGTTTCAGTGTGTTGAATCACAGTATGAACCGTCTCTCTCCAAGAACTTGGATCATTTCCAGTCTTTGTGACCAGATGTGAGCTAGATTTCCAGGCTTTGCCATGGGATTTCCCCAGCACCTGACCCCAGGGTAGACTGGCTAGTGCTGCCTTTTTGGGGACGCCGGCCTTTGGACGACGAAGCTTCAGGAGCAGGATGACCAATGGTTGTTGCAGGAAGCTTGCCCGCAGATAGTGTATTTTGACAGACTGAGCTTCGATATGTTGTAAGAGTCGGGTGAATCCATACGAGAGATTGGAGCGCTTTCTGTGGCATATACTGCCTCCGCATTGGTATTAATAAGGTGTTGCTTTATTGGCCACCTCGTGATATAAGTCCCTCTTCATGACAGGCCGGGAGCACTGGCAAGCGTTCTACATTCGTATTGTTTGAACATTCGTCAAAATGACTATGAATGTTGCAAATGAGACAACGCAATGGTTGCAACCGAGGATCCACGTGATTGAATTCGGTCTAGGATACTCTGTTGCCCCCTGGATCAGCTCAATTGTCTGGACTGATTATTCGCCTCTCTCGTCCCTGCCCCTTCTCCGGGTAATTTCGAAGATTCCGCAGGAGGTGGTCATATTCGAAATCAGACGTGAATCGAGAACGACGAATGATGCCTTTCGCCAGCACAGTCAGAGAGGCACGCAGTCCAACTCCGGTGGCCACGCTCATGGTCCCTTCCCCAACATGACCGTGTCTCCTCAAGAGGAAGGCACCACACCACCGCTCCTTCCATCCGCTTGCTCATACCTACCTTTGCACCTTCCCAACCCTGCCCAGAGCCCTCATCGGCCGGGAAAGAGCGTAAGCCTTTCAACAGCTAACCAGCGGACGGTCGTGGCCCAGTTGGTTATGGTAGGGTAGTTCCCTACGGCAGGTAAAGAAAATACTCTTGTACTCAGGTTGCCCTGTTCGAAACCTGGAGAGCGCGCTCATTCGACTTTCCCACGAGAAAAGAGGGCGGTGAATTAAAACGCGGCAGATTGGTTTTTTTGACCACCTAATAATTATCAGTACGCACCGGTCTCCTCCCAATATTTCCCTGGTTTTCAAATAGATCTTGTTTAAGAAGATGCCAGCGATAAAAGGGCTGTTCAGACCGCAGCCATACCAGCTGGGCAATATAATCTCGAGGACAACTATACTAGGTTAAAGGTATGGCTGTGACATTAGATCATTACTAGGTAGCTCACATTGCCATCTCTTCCTGTCCCTCCTGCCCAGTTTGGGCCCCCTTAGATGAAAGTAAGGTGGTGACGAGTTCACTCAGGTCAAGGTACGAGGGGTTTCTTCCCAACGACGTGTTGGGATTATTTCCATGTGTACGAATGTCTCTTACTATTTTCTTCTATGTTAATCTAGATGCATGGAAAGTTGAATAAAAAAATTTGAATGAAGAAAAGTCTAAAGGAAAATAAGAAAACGCTTGTCTCATGCATGCTATGCCGACACCAAGTCGGATTAAATCAAACGCCCGCTTGCCAATTCATGCCATCATTATGCAATGCAATGCTCGCTATGCCTCGGTACTCCTTTTGTAGACCATGTGTACACAGCTCACGCCGCCCATCTTAATCCTCGCGCTTCGAAATCTTGCACTTCTTCAAGCACTCGTCGACGCCGAGGGCGATGCTCTTGGGGATGGCCTTGCGGACCTTCTCAATGTCCTCGCCGGAGATGCTCTGGCCAAAGGTGGCAGCGATCAGATCATCGCTGAACGCAAAGGTGCTGTCGGCGACCTGGCCGGTGCCAAAGTCATCGGAGGCGAAGCTGGCCACGAAGACGGCGTCCTCGCAGTCCGGGTTGTACTGGCTGTGGATGGAGCCCTGGTAGAAGGGTGTCATCTGGTAGGGGCCCAGCTCGGTGCGAATGACGCGGCGGGTCTTGCCGTCCTTCTCGAAGACGCCATTCTCGGGCGTCATCTCGGTGATGAGGCGGCCCTCGATGACGATCTGGAGCTCGGCGGAGCGAGGGTGGACGTGCAAAGTGTTCATGCCACACGGCTTTACGCGTCCGACGGCCTGTTTAAGTTCAGTCAACGGTTGTTACGAAGAAGTCGTCAAACTTTGGGAGAGCATACCATGCCGGAGTTGGTGCCGACGAGGGCGGCGAAGGTCTTGCGGTTGGCGGGGACGAGCTCGCCGCCCTTGCCGGGGTTGTTCTGGGGCTGGCTGAAGCTGAAGACGAATTGCTTGTCATCGGGGAGGAGGGCGAAGCGGTCGGCAGCGCTTCGGCAGTGTTAGTGAGGTGCGATGTCAACTGAAAGATGTGGAGACTCACGTATCAGCGATGGAGAGCTGCTGGGTCAAGCTGAGAGTAGCAGCGGGCGTCTCCGCGGTAGTGGTGGTTGAGGTAGTAATGGCAGACTTGTCCTCGTCGCTCCGGCCAACGATGGGACCGGCCAAGGCCGAGGAGGCAAAAACCAGAATGGTGGCAGCGAAGGCTGGAGTGAAGTGCATCTTGGATATTGTGTGATGACTGGTTCTGTCTTGAAGAGGAAGCTTTGAATACGAGCTTGACCTGGGGTAATTCGAAAGCGGGAAAGACGAAGGGTTCGTTTGTTGGGTGGATAATGTGGGATGAGACGCAAGAGAAATGATCGTCGAGGAGGGACGAGATGCTTTGTTATATACTAGAAGTCTCATCCACTTGGATGCGTGTGAACAGCGAGTACTGAGCCATCTACTCCTGACGGTGTGCTTGGTCTATTTTGGACCGGTCAACCGAACTCATCCTTCCTCGGCCAGTACGGTCCCGGCCTCCCAAGCATGGCTAGGAATACACTTAGCAACGGCGAATAACGGCTCCGAAATCAGTGTCCTTGACGCAGCAAGGCTGGATGGGGTCACGCAAAAGGCACGCAGCATTGGCATGCGGCGTGGTCCCGGATGTGGTGCAGTCCGGAGAGAAAATGGAAGCCTTGCTGGCCGTCAGCGCTAGCTCGGTGTCATTGAGACTCCCTCTTGTCGTGCAGAGCTGGTGAGTTAAGGTAACTAGGTAGTTCCCTTCGTTAATGATGGGCCGGCCGGCGGTCGGATTGGTTGACGGGGAGAGTGTACGGCCCCCAGGATGCAGGTCCTGACCCGAAGTTGCGGGGCTTGAGGAGCAGGGAACTATCTTAGCAGCGGGCTGGGTTGCGCTCGCCCTTTCATTGGTCCTTTCGCTTCTCGGAGGCTGCCGCTCCCGGCAAACGGGGCGGTGCAGGGCCACTTCACCGCAACCTCCGCGCGCTTGTTTACTTTGCCGCCTAAAAATAAAGTAAGCGACCGTTGATCCATCCCAACTTTCCTTGTCGGCGTCTCGAAACAAAAAAGCTTGGCATCTATTCTTCTCTGTCCCAGAACATGCCCACATGTTTCTCTGCCACATGGGCCGGATGAAGGATCGGCCCAAGGGCCGCAGACCGACCGACCTCTTTTTTGTCGTGATCAACGCCTCGCGGATGTCAGTCACTCCGGGGTCACCCACTCCACCGCCACACAACCACGTGGAGGCGCACTAAGCGTCTGTCCATCCTACCTTGTTCACAGTTGTTCCTCGCAGCCGGCGCAGAAGATCCGTACGAGGCACCTAGCGGGCTCTGTGGCTGCTGATAGCCCGACTCATCTCACCGGGACGTTCAACTGATCTACGAAAGGCGCATGAACCGCGGTTCTTAGATGCGCTGACAGACGCCACCAAGAAGCCATGCATGCCCCGGCTGGGCTACATCCGCACGACCATCAGCTCAATTAGCTTTCGACATATGAGGTATCACCAGCAAGACTCTGAGCCTACAGCACGAAAGCTAGTCTACTCGACTGCGAAAATGACTAAAGGCAAAGCTGCCTCGAGCTCGCTAAGTACTGGCACGTCGCTGCTGTAATGCCTTTTTCACCACATTTAAAGATGTCCGGACCCAAGAATAAGCATTTGCCAACAAGACTGTAGTCTTCCGCCCACATCACAAGTCTCGACCATTCTCCATAATCTCTCCCCGCAAGGGCGTGGACGGTAGAGGTAAACCTGTTGATGCCACGCTCCGCTTTTCGGCGTCGAGCAGTCAAAGATCTTACTGCAGCTCAGCGGGAAAGAACCTTCCGTGTGGGCTGTGCCCTTTGGTGCAAAGCCGCCGGTCCCGGACCTACCTATTGCAGGCAAGCGAGTGCGAGGCGCCGATTCCTCCGGGACGATCGGCTGACGTGGCGGGACAAAGAAACAGTAGAGGATCGCCATGGGATTCCCGGGGGCTTGTCGCTGTGCGGGATTGGCGGCTCTCACTATCACGTCGGCGTTCCGCAATAGCTGAGAATTCTGCGGCGGCACTCCACTCCTCCGTGGCAGTCATCTTGTCGTTTGCGTCCGTCCCGTGAGGTCTTGCGGCAGAGGAAGCTGACGGGCCAGGTCTGTGATATCACCACATGGAACAACAAACACGTTTGCCTCGAGACAAGTTCTAGTTCGTCCTCGAAAATTTTCAGTTCGGGGAACAGCGCCCACATCCATGGCCTTGGGAGCTATCTCCTCAGCATGGCACGCCTGGACCTCTATGTTTGGAATCTCCCCGTTCGGGTGATCACGAACTTCGGGCATGACAGGAAACGCTCATTGCAAACGCCGATATACAACAGCCCTTTTAACAATGCAAGCAGACTTTGCGTCACCAACGTATTACATCCTGTGCATGGCAGAGCCGACCGTCTGGGGCTCTCGCCCACGGCATATGAGCACCACTGAAGCCATACATCAACACATGCGACCACACCCACTGGAGAATTCGGGATCCCGTCCGCTCTCCCATAGACAAGCCAGTGAGGGCCAGAGTAGTAGTCAGGTCGGTGACGACTGGCGAATGCCTGGTGTTGCATGTCTTTTTGGTGTTTTTGATAGTATGGGCGGGTACGAGCATCGCGGTTGTTTGGAAGGCTGGAGTCACGGACATGCGAACTGGCGTGGGCGTGCTTGCTTGTAGGCACGTCCTGATGTATCTTACCTCCTGAATGGTTCCTAAGCCTTGTATCACTAGACACAGACAGGCAGACACGTTTTAACATCTAAATACAACTCAGAGTTTGATATGGATGAGGAGAGGAACAAGACAGATTTCTATGAGGAGCGCCCCGGGTCTTTGACGACCGCGCATGTCCAAGGTGTTCCCTAATCTTTCAGCTATTCAAAACCTTGCTTGAAAACTGTATCACTGGGCAGCTCGAGAGGGACGGCCGCATCGTCGGTCGCATGTTGTGGGCGACGCCAGCTCGTCAAGTTGAGCGGGTGATGGTTGAGACGTCTGAACTAGTGTCACCCTGTGGGGTCGGTGTCGGGGAAAACGCAAAAATCACAAAATAATTCAGTTACAGGCAGCAAACCTTTATTTGCAGTTTTCTTTCTTCTTTCTCTGCCCTCCCTCTTGGTTGGCAAAGTCGCTGATCAACCAGCCCGAGTAAGTTCGAGCGCTAAGTATTGATGCGCACGTTTCGATGCAGCGTGAGTCACAGGACCCACAAACAAGACTACTTGGGGCACAAATTACCCAAATTTTCCAACAAACAGCGCAAGCACGGTAGCTCAGGGGTAGAGCGCTGGGCTCATAACCCAGAGGTCCTTGGATCGATACCAAGTCGTGCTAAATTTTCTTTTGATTTTTTCTTCTAATATGCCCTCTGGTTTTTGTTTACTCCCTCGATAATATGGATGTGTTTTTTTTGTATGGTTGAAGGCAATAATCCCGTGGCAAGATTGGTAACGCCTCGCTGCCAGCAACCGAAGGTCAGACATTCTACACCGGCAGCTGGTCGGTGTGCCTCTCGGTGAGAACTCAGCCACAGGAAGTTGGGTTGATCGTCACCAGCAGATGGAATTGGCGTTTTCAAGTATTTGTACACGGGGTGTCCGCCGGCGTTCAAGCCGCATTTAACCTTACAAGCATCCAGCTTTTGACGTCTATCGTACAACACACCGCGATCATCTACAAAGCCTTTTCTCTCGCTCCAACAACGCGATCAAAGCTGTCAAACGCCATGGTCATCGAGTGACGTCCACCAGTCTTGCCGCGCAGGTGCTCGTCAAAGTTGAGCACCTCCTTGAAGGGCACCTTGGCCACAATCTCCACCGTCCGCGCCAGCGACTTCTTGCCCCTCAGCGACGTCACGCTCTCGTAAGGGTCCGGCGGCGCATAGATGCTGCTCACGTCGATACGCGAGCTCGACTCAACCGACTTGTCGTTGACCTCAAGTACGTGTCCACCCGCGCCCGAGCTAATGTCGTGCTGCACCATACCCGCTGCCGCCTCGGGGCAGCTAATGTGCACCAGCATGACAGGCTCGAGAACGCCTACGGCTTGCCAGGTGGTGTGCGCCTCACGGAGAGCTTCACGGACAGCGCGGCTCGCGGCGCCTGTGAAATGTCCGCCTGAAGGGTTCTCTACCTCGGAGGCGTCGACCGTGATGGTAATGTGACAGCCTTGGACAGGGGCGGCCCGACGGGGACCGCGTGCGACAGCGGCGACGACGCCGTTGAGGATTTGTTGGCGGGCTTCTTCGGGGTCGAAGCTAGGGAGGTTACCGTATCCGGGGAGATCGATGATGATGTGAATTATGTTGCCGTCTCGCTCAACGGTTGGCTCAAGGGCAGCTTGGCGGTGGTGTTCTTCTAGGGGCTCCAGGGTTGCGCTGCATGACACCTTGCCTGGTTTGCTTGCGACGACCCTGTCAAAGGTGACGCGGTGCGGCCCAATGGGAGCCGTTAAACACTCTTTGTAGTCGACCTCGATGGGGCCAAAGTCGGCCTGGACCTTGGGGTTTTGCTTCAGATTGTGAACAGCAATATCCAAGTGAAGTTTCCCCATGCCCTGCAGAATGAACTGCTCCGTTTTCTCATCCCGGCTCCATCTCAAACTTGGGTCTTCTCGAGACGCGTTGTCCAGGGCAGTCTCCAGCTCCTTGGCGGCGGTGTTGCCATGAGGATCGATTGCGAGGAAAGCCACTGCGGGAGGAATCTCTGGCGGTCTAATCTGGACATGTTTGAGGCCGTCGGGAATATTCTTATTGCCGACAGATGCCAGAAGAGTATCTCCTGTACGGGCCTTCTTCAATCCCTTGATGGCGCCGATTTGACCCGTCGTAAGGTGCTGTATGTCCTCAGTCTTTTCGGCGGAGATCTGCAACAGGCCAAATGGCTTCTCGGAAACCTGAGTATGGGTGTTCCAAGTAGACGAGCTCCTGTGCAGTTCACCGTGGTAGACCCTCACGAAGCTCAAAACACCCTCCTTGGGATGGTTGTAGACCTTGAACACGGACGCCACAGCTGCCACGCGGGGATGGGTCATCTTCTTGCCCGACTGCTCATTCAGCAGCTTGACGAGATCCTTCTTGACATTTCCCACGCGGACTTCGAGCTCCGGTCGTTCGTCGGGGCTGGGAAGGTAGTCGACGATTGCATCCATTAGGGGCTCCACGCCAATGTGCCGGAAACTGGCGCCAGCCAGAACGGGGATGACGTTTCCTTCGCCGGTGCGGATGGCCCGCCGAACGCTGTCTTTGAGCATCTGGCTAGTGATCTTGTCGGGGTCTTCCGCGAACAAATCCATGATGGTCTCATCCCAATCGGCGAGACCCTCGATGAGTCGCTCGCGGGCAGTCTCAATCTCTTCGAGCAGGGGATTGCCCGAGAGCACTTCTTGGAGCTCTGCAAAATCATACTTTGTCTTTTGCTTGTCCGTCTTCCAGCGGTATCCAACGCGGTCAATGACGTCAATAACGCCCACAAACTGATCGCCCTCCCACCATGGAATTTGACAGACCAGTGGCCATCCGTTCAGACGAGAGCCGATCTCTAGCACTGACTTGCGGAAAGAGGCACCTTCGCGGTCCAGCTTGTTAACAAAGACAATGCGCGGGATCTTGTGATCATGGGCGGAAGCCCACACTCTCTCGGTATGCGCTTCGACACCCTTTACCGAGTCAATGATGCATACGGCCCCGTCGAGTACGGGGAGACACCTATCGACTTCGAACCTGAAGTCTTGGTGACCGGGGGTATCGATGAGATTGATCGTCTTAGGGCGTGCTCCTGGCTCGCAGTCTTCGGGCAGAGGCCAGTTGAAGGTGATAGCCGCCGACTGAATAGTGATGCCTCTTTCTCTTTCCAATTCGAGAAAGTCAGTCACTGTGTTGCCAGCATCGACGTCTGTATGGGCGTTAGCTTGGGTTACCAGGCAAATT
Source organism: Colletotrichum tropicicola (assembly GCA_025962755.1). Classification (NCBI taxonomy): domain Eukaryota; kingdom Fungi; phylum Ascomycota; class Sordariomycetes; order Glomerellales; family Glomerellaceae; genus Colletotrichum; species Colletotrichum tropicicola. The sequence continues at coordinate 119,392 of JAOWMA010000066.1, forward strand.
CTTTCAGCCCCCAACGAATCTCTCACTTGGGAGGGGCACAGCTCAAATTCAACGCCGTGAGAGGCTTGGATAAAGATCTTCTTACCCCCAACTCGACGCGTCACACCGCTATAATACAACATGCGCTCAGTAGTGGTCGTCTTGCCCTGCTAGGTAATCAGTCATCTCTGTCCACTAGTCCATGGGCAAATTGGGGCCACGCACGGCATCAACATGAGCAATAATTCCAATATTTCTGATATCTTTTATCGCGGAGTGGTGCTTCGTCTGCACGGGAGGGGTGTGTATTGACCTCCGGAAGCTCACGACACCAACGTACAAAGCTCGCCCAGCCGGTCGGCCCAAATGGGCCTGTCTGGGAACTGAAGCTCGTAGGGCTAACATGACGGAAACATCAAGCGAAGTTTGTTGTACAAGTATTCCGAGGAAGAAAAAAGAGATGGCGCTGATTGATTGCGCTTACATCGTCATTTACGACAAATCGATATGACCTGTGATGTAGCCGTTGTGAGACTTCGACATCAGATCATCAACGGAGCTGTTGAGATGGAAAGCTGCGGGAGTCCAGCTTCTTTGCTCAAGCTGAGGGTCCAATTGACGTCGTTGTAAATCAGATCCCTGTCGACCCAACTTTGGAAGGCGGTCACTCAGTTCCCAATCCGTGGCTGTCAAGTGTCAAAAGATGAAATAAAAATCATTTAGCGGAAGAGGCTGGTGTCTAGCTCGGCGTGGCTGGTGCTGTCTCACTGGCGCATGCTACGTGTACTTCCCGCCGCGTAAGGGCCTGGTGGCGCGTCCAGGTACCGGCTACCTTAAGAGTCCCAGACCCCCCGTCGGTTCTCCACAGCTGCACTCCTTGCGCTGTATCTAATCTGCCAGGTTTGCCAGCTTCAGGAGCGAGACTGCACCTTGACTCGTCAGCCTGTGTTCCGGACGTCACATCTTTGCACCCACCTTGCTTCTCCCACATCCACACCAATCGCATACACAGCACATCCCGAACCCGCGATATCCAGCTGCCTGGCGTCTCCATCCACGTCAGCTTCTTCTTCTCTTTTTCCCTTTTACACAACCGCCATCCCCTATTCTTTTCGCCCTTCAACTCTCCGCTCATCGCAAAAGCTAAGCCGTCCAAAATGGAGCTCTCCGACGCCTTGTATGTCGCTGGGCCGCCCCATCAAGCTGTTTCGCCAGCTTCCATCGCATGCGCAGAATGCTAATGTATCCCGCCCGTCAGCCGCATCGTTAACCTCGTCACCGCGACCATCATGGTCCTGGGCGGCATTACCCAATTCTTCGGCTTCACCTTGTACGTTCCTTCTCAATCCGCTGTCCCCGCCGGACCTCCTGTCCGCCCGCGACCAAGCTGTCCTGCCGCACGCGCACGGCTCCGCGCATCAGGAAAATCTTGAATAAGGGGACGCAAGGTCATTCGGACAGCCTGACTGACAATCTCTCGCAGCCAGGGCATCATTGTCGGCGCCTACGTCATTATCTTCGGTCTCTGTAAGTTTGCGCCCTATGGACAGCTCTTGCATCGTTTCCGGGAACAGAAGCTAACCCATTGCCAGGCACCGCTCTCCTCGGTACTTAGCCCTGTTACGTATCCATGCCCTCGAGGCGGTCCCTAACCCTCATTGCAGAGTTCCAGATTCCTCCCCAGGTCTCCCGCTACGCATCCTTCCTCTTCTCTTTCGTCGGCCGTGGTGTCTGTAAGTCTATCCAAGCAACACTCCCAGTAACTTGAAGAATCACTCCCCACCATTCTAACATTCGCGCCCCCTGCCAGTCTACATCTTCATCGGCTCCATCCTCCTCGCCGACGGCATCTTCAAGATCATCGCCGGCTCCATCATCGGCCTCATCGGCGTCGCCTACGTCGCCCTCGAGTTCGTTCCCCAGATCGAGCCGCCAGCCAACATGCGCGAGGCCGACGTCGGCGGCTGGGGAGCAGAGCAGGTGTAAGCTAGCTCCCCCCCTTCAACCACACATCAAATACATCTCGGATCCTTCTGCTCCCCCAACTTGAAAACTTGGGGAGCGAAGAGGCACGGACTTTTTGCCCCATACAACGATATGAACCGGATTTGCTGAGGATTTTTTTTTCGAATTGTCAAGATACTGAAAAGAGAGGGAACGCGACCATCAACAACACCACGACCTCAGCCCCTGAAAGTCTGGAGGGGAGATGACCGACCGAGAGAAAGAAACAAGCTACGAAGAGGGGCGTTCGAACGAAAACACGCCCTATGGATGTTTTGATCCCCCGTCCTGGGGGCCCGCTGTATATTGTGTGCATTCTGGACTTGGAAGCACGAAATGATGGGGGTGCTGCAAGAGAACGAGAGAAAGCATGTGGCTTCCGCGACTGATTTCTCTCGATGGATGTTTTTGCCAGCTTTGTGGCGGCAACGTATGATTTTCACTTTTTTTCTAGATGGTGTAAGGAGAACATGGGAGGTCGGTAAAAGCAGGGTACTGTTTGGGATCCGTAATGGCTAGTCTAACACACACCTGGTTTTTGCCTTGGAAAACCCAACCCCCAGATCCTTATTTTTGAATTCGACGTGCAGACTCCTTTGATAAAATATTCCCACTCGGCCTTGTCCAGAGACGTTGCCGTGCCCGTTTTCCGAGGCTCACTTTTCCCGGGCCTCAAACCCATTCATTACCAGCTGATGGTCCGGTCTCTAACCATAGTATCAAACAGATGTCAAAACTCCCCTTCGAATCCCTCCATATCCGAGCCAAAGAAATGATTTTTTGGGTCGTCGTACGAGAAACGCCGCGTCATGTGCCGGGACAGATTAGATGCAGTTTTTGAGGCGCCAAAATGCGCAACACCACCCTCCTGTTAAAGGCCAGACCTGTCCGTTTTGTTTTTGGAATCGTTCGCCTCTCCCCCTGGAAACCACAAAAAAAAAAAGGCCCGTCAGAAAGTCGCAAGAACACCCTCCGATCCCCTCAGAAATCACAACTCCAATTCCATGATGTGCGCGCACATGATATCCCGATTACCCGATGTTTCGATCCGTTTTTCGTGTGTATCGTGTGGAAAGTTCGTTCATTCGTTGTTCAGCTCAGCCAGCTCCCTCTCCTTCGCCGCGAGCATTTCCCTCATCCTCTCCGCCTCCCGAACCAAGGCGGCCCTTTTCTCGGCCTTGGCCCTCTCGCTCTCCGGGTTATAACCCGGATTGCTCGTCTGGCTGCTCGGCCCTGGCGAAGGCAGAGGGGTCAGCCGGGTATTGGAGTAGGATCCTGGACTCGGTGCTGAGGCGGCGGGCGACATGGCCGAACGCGCGTAATGCTCGGCAGCGTCCTCGCCTCCAGAGTGGTAGGGAGGGCTGTCGTCGCCGGTGGTTGGGTTCAGGATCGACTTGATAGACGACAGCCGCTTTGAAGTGTCAGGACCCCCATCACCAGGAGGGTTTCCTTCGGCCGACAGCGACCGCTTCCGGGGCGGCGAGAGAAACGACGCCGGGGAGAGCGAAGATTGCCGCTCTCCGGCGGCGGACAGCGACGTGATCGGAGCAAGGCGGTTATCGTCATTGAGGGATCCAGGATAGGGGTGCGAAGTCCGGGCATTGGACGACTGATATGCTGCCAAGTCGGTCGACGGCAGAGGCGAGCCTTGCCGATTCGGACGCAGATGAGGATCTGGGAGCATGGTCGTCATCGGGTTATCTGGGCGACGTCGGAACCCCAAGTTAATTGAGCCGTCCTCGTTCATCGTGCCCCTTTCCGGGCTGCCCTCCGGTGCCTGACTCTGGGTTTCCGATCCTTCGAGCATTTCGTCTGTCCACTCGCCGCCAAATGAAGAGGGAATAACGCGTTTCCGACGCTTGATAATGGACTTTTTCATGGTTACGGGCCTGTGGACTCCGTGAAGTTTGTAGTAGAGACCTAATTATGTCAGCACATCGAGATCTACCCCAGACTAAGACGGAACATACCGCAGGCGTTGCAAATCGTGTGCCCACTTTCATCCCGTCGCCACAGAGGAGTGATGGTTGTACCGCAATTCTGGCAGGCAATAACGACCGTCGTGTTGGGATTTTGGCCCTGAATTTGCAAAGCAGCAATGTCGACAGGAGCCGCAGGGTCGTCCACAACCATGGGCTCGCTCTGGGGTTGGCTCGAGGAGCTGCCGCCTCCGCAACCTTGCCCCTGAACGACATTCAGATGGGCGCTCTTCGACACGCGGTTGTTGTAGGCCGGGCAGCCGCTGCAGCCCTCAGCGCCTCCGGTGCCGTTGCACTTCCCGCCGCCAGGGCAAGTCCCTGAAGGGGCCTGTTCCTCGGTGACATAGGTCGGCGCGGGGGCACTGAGATATTTCGGGCCCGGGCCTGGCGCGGGAGCAATTTTTGGCGGAGCGGTTCTTGGGGCCGCAGCAACGAGGTGCGGAGGCTTCTTCAGGTTAGTTGGCCGCGAGGCGTTTCTTGCCTTCTGGTAGAGGCCGCAGGCGTTGCAAATCGTCGTTCCCTGGGGGGATCTCCTCCACAGCGGCGTCCGGGTTGTACCGCAGTTGCTGTGACTGATTAGAAGACCGCAGAAAAGGGGCAAAGGGGGCCGCCGTCTCTCACCTGCAAACCTGCCCAGTCTGGCCGGACGAGGAACTCGCCGTCGTTGGTGCTGGGCTGGGTCTCGCTTCCGACATGGTCTGTTTGGGGGAACCATCGCTGGAGACTGAGGCCGGACTCCTGGCCTGAGTTCTTGACGGGGCGTCGCTCGACGGACTACGTCGCGCATCCGGCCGCAGAGTGGAGGGAGCCTCGACGCTCCCGCCCCTCGCTTCAGGCGTAGGGAGCCTCGCGTGTTCTACGGCGCCGTACTGCCCTCCATCTCGGGCTTTGGGCGACATGCGTCGGGACGGAAGGGCGGTTCGCATGGTCGAGGGGGGCTGTTTTGCCGACCCCTTTGCCGCCGACGAGATGCCATCGGCCATCGCCATTCGAAGAAGCGTGACTCGGTCGGGAGTCTGGTGTCGTCGTTCGGCGTGTGGGCGTTGTGTCAAGTGCAACAACAGAGGAAGCAAGTTTTGGTAGCGTGTGGTCGCTGTAAGAAGCCTTCACGGGGTATCGATCACGGAGATTTGTAAACAGCGGAGGCGAAGACCGGGGGAAAGAGCCGCTTCGGAGTAAAGAGGAGATTCAACGGAGGACGACGTTAAAGGAGGCGAGAGAAGAAGTTGAGCGCAGGTCAAACTTAGACAACCCCACCACGGTGCAAAGGTGGTTCGACGTTCGGCAGTCCGGAGGAGGGTCGAGGCAGGAATTGCCCCGTCCACAGTCGACGACAGAGGTCAGGAGGGAATATGGAGAACCGGCTGGCTGACGGAGCAGAAGGCGGAATCGGAGGCCGGGGCACTGAGGAGGACAGAGGGTCGCCACCGTTGATCCAGGGCAGAAGGGCTCTGCGGTTCGGGGTCTCTCTGCAGGCACACAGTGTGGTGTGAGAGATGGAGGGGCCGGCGCCAGGGGGGGGGTTCTGTACGGAGACGGGCTCGTGTCGAATAGGGGGTAGAGGAGAGAGCAGAGAGCAGAGAGCCGAGAAGGTGACGAAAGCCTAGGAGGGATAGAGCGGTGCTCTCGAGTGCATACTGAGGAGGGAACAACAGGTGTTGCTGGCGATGACGGACATGTAAGAGCCCCTCGAGGACGAGAGTTGCAGTGGCTGCGTCGGAGGGTTCACCGGGCGGTGAGAAGCTTCGGTGGGTGGGAGGCAGCGGGCTCAGGCGGTAGCGAAAGGGGATGGCAGGCTTCCAAGGTTGGTTCGGCAGTGAACAGCGAGCCTGAGATAGGCTTGAGATGTGACGGGCGGCAGCCTAAGGTAGCGGGCGGCGAGAGGGCGGTGGTAGGTTAGGTAGGTAGGTACACACACACACTCACACAACAAGGCAGCGAGGCGTGGCGGCGGGCGGTGGTGAGGGACGAGAACGTGCAACGCGGCGCTGGCAGAAATCACGAGAACAGACAGCCCACGCCGGGTTCCCAGTGACGAGTGACGGACGAGAATGGGGGAAAATCGGAGCCTGTCGTAGGGAGATCTGGGCTGAGAGGTCACGGATTACAACATGTGGCTGCTGATTGGCTGCCGGCGGCATGTCGCTGGACAGGGGGCTTGCGAATCCACCGGCCCAGAGCCCACCCTGCTGCGTCCAGCAGTAGTGTAGCACTGGACTGGATTCCTGGGATCGCGGCATTGATGACACCCGAGAAGAGGGTCGAGACGAGGCTAATGCTGTTTGGGCAACTCTGTCTGGAGTCTGGTTTTTTCTTCTTCTTGTCATCTCCCGTCCTTGGCTTTCAGTTCAATTGTTTGCCAGGGCTCTGTGACTTCAACAAAGTGACACTGACTTCAGAGTGTAGGTATTCTCCTTCACACGTCCAACAGCCCCCAACACCGACGGCGAGATAACGACAGGCAGGGGCCGAATGACACGACAACGGGCCCTTCGACATCTATCGACACGCTCACGGCGTGATTAGCCTTTCCCGGCAGGAGTGGTCCGGCTCCCCTGGGGGTCCTGGGGACTCCATCGCCGCGCGCCCTCTGATTTGCTTGTCTCGAGAATGGATCAATCGGCACGTCTGGCGAGCAACGCCGTCTCCATGTCATTCTTGCGCCGAACCCTTGGGCCCTCCCCCCCGGAGCAAAGAATTTGAACTTTAATATTCTGAATAAAGCCGAATGCCACGCCAACTGACTTGTGCCCTACTACACAGTACGGCGGGCGGCCTTGGCCGATGTCGACCCCGTCGTGGTCGTGTCGTAATGTTGATCAGGCATACTTCCGCCGGGCTCGTGGCCTGCGCACGCAAAGGTCCTCCTTGGGCACCAGCAGATCATCCCATCCTATCCCATCAGATTAGACAACACCCGACCGGATCAGGACATGCGCGGGTGAGCCGACGCCTTTGATCAGCGCCCATCATCTCTCAAATCGCCCCGGAACGCCCCCGCCGGCCAAGCGAGATGCGGCACCAAGAGCAAAAAGAACCAAACTAGTACGAGTACAGGCTGTGAGGTCAGAAATCAAACCCACCCTCGCGCGTCGCTGTGCCCGCCAGCTCGGTCTCCGGTCTTGTCCCCCAGCGCTCTGGAATCGAGGGACAAGGCCCCAGAGGCCCAGAGGGCACCGTAAGATCGTAGTAAGCCTTCCAGCAATGCAATGCAACACACCCTGATGATGGGGGGGCGGTCCCTGAGTCCGACGTACACGGGAAGCATGTTGCTCGGCACCTCTGCTGCGGACGTGTGTGTACCACGTATTACCTTATTATGTCGAGTCTCATTATAGCAGGGCCTGACTTACACCGCCGCCACAACCAGCGCATGGAAAGGGCACAAGAAACGAAAGAGAAGCTAAGAGACAAGAGAGAAAGAATAAAGTATTCGCAGCGTAGCTCGGCTCTCGACCTATCAACCCACCACGCACCACACCACCACACATGTTTCCTGGTCCTTCCCTACCACCACCGCCCTCCCTCACTGTGAGAAAAGGCCCCCAGCTGAATGGGATGCGAAAGGGCACCTGCAGGTGGAGTGGACCGGAGTCCGGCTCCGACAGGCTACAGGCGACCTGAATAAGCTGACAGGGTAACAGGGCAACCGAGGGGCACAGAGGGGGAGCGGTGACGAATGAGGCAGTCGGTGTCCATGCAGGCCCGCCCCCTCCTCCAGACCCTTTGCGAAAAAATACGTAATCCCGAGGTCGTACAGGGCCATCCCTCGGTGTTAAGGGGCGAGAGATAGGAGCATCTAATTTTTTTCTTCACCCTTCTTCCCCTTTGCTGCTGTCGCTCCTCTGCTTCGGTGGCCGAACCTTCATTTTCGAGAAGCCGAGTGACAACGCCGAGCTGTGCGTGGGGGAATCTCGGTCGAACCACACCAGGCGGGGACTCATATCAGCGAGATGAGAGCCGGATCCGACAGAGGTTGCTCCAAACTCGGCGCTCCTGTTCGGTAATAACAACTTTCAACCTGTGACCGTGAGCGAATACAGGCCCGTCAGTTGAGGAAACCTGTTCAGAACATCATGCACAAAAGTCCAAAGTGCTGAGGGGCTGCCGAGGGCTGCAGCCATCTCCCGGCACCACCAGCCAATCGATTCGTTTTGGAATGTCATCCCTGGCCACTCATGTCATGCCATCTGCTCAGCTGAGCTCCGAAGGCCTTGCAAGAAAGGAGCTGCTGACCGGGTTGTCTTTCGAAAGGCTGCTTGGCAACAACTATACTAAGAGGGTATCTGCCGTGTTTGCAAAATAAGCAATGGGTATTCGCATTCCAAGGACTGCCTGCCGCCATACATGGTAAAAGGAAGTAGCGCGAAAAAAGAGAGAGGGAAAAAAACGCCCCAACGCTCGCTGCCGCATTAAGCAGCTCTGCTAAGTCTTCGTCTCGTCGTGTTAAGCGTCAGGGTCACTGTCCCCATTAAGGACTGAATCTTCAAAATCGTCCTTCATCTCCATCATGGCGTCTCTTGCCAGACAAACCACTATCGCAATTGTAATGGCGTTCCATGCGCTTTGGCCACGCTTGTTGTAACCCACTTCAACCTGGTAGCTCACGTATGCGTCTTCGTCTTTCGCCGAGTCGATGGTAAGTACCATGACCGACGTATTGACAACAAACAGCCCGTACACGACAGGTGGCCGACGGATGAAATGCCCCCCTTCTCGTTTGACCAGTGGCTTTGCGCTGCTTGGTTCCTCGTCAAGGTTCCCGCGAGTTTTCTCATTGTTGTTTTCGCCTTGTGGCGGAGTTGACGGGAGAATTGCCACCGGCTTCAGGGGCGAGGGCGTCGGGTACTTATCCGGAACAAGGACAACTCTATTGTCTTCCGGTTCGGCTTCTTCCGGGTCGTAGTCCGACTGATGGCCATTTCTCTTTTCGTCGTCCACGTCCACGTCAGATACCTCGTCAGACCTCCAGTGCCCACGTTGGTTGGCAGCGGCGATTCGAAGTCGGTTTTGCATATGCTCCTCAATTTCCCGCGGCGTCTTGGACGTATCAACAACATCGATGATGATGTTTGGCACATAGTCGAGTTTGTCGTAGCCTCCGTCTTGCGCGGCCCATTTTCTGTAAGTGTAGAGCTCTTTTTCTATGAGCTCACGTGCCTTGCGTCTCTGGCCTGCCTGAGTCAAACCTCGAACGTCTGCTGTTAGCTGAATGAGACGTTCTAGAGCCTTGGTCGCTTTACGGCGTTAGCAATCTTGTCGACACGAAATGGGTTCTCCAGACTCACCTTTGAAGTCTTCGTCGGACCGCGAATTGATAATTGGCGGATGCGCGTCAGAGCTTGCGAAGAGGATATCCGGGATAGGTTGACCAAGAAAGTCCGTTTGCCAGTGAGATGGCAAAAGAGGGCTGTACTGTCTCATGTACAGAATTTTGAAGAGTTTGAGCTCGTCTTCGGCCCAGTCGTCGCTTCCAGGAAACAGCTTTTTTTCTTCTCTCATTTCCTCCAGCTGCCGGCGTACTTCCTCCTTCTCTTTCTCACTCAGAACGTCTTCCTTCCTGCTGGCGACATTCCGAGGCGTCTTCTTGATGCGGCCGGAGAGGACCTTGTCCGAGGGCGTGCCTTCTCTACCAGTGCTAGTACTTGTCGCTGGAGTGTTCGTCAGAGGTGTTGCGCTTTGCAGCATGCGACTAAGCGGCCGCGAGTATTGGGGAGTTTGCGCAGGGGAGGGACTCCTCATGGACCCTGAAGCAGGTCGATGCATCATGAGATGTGGTGGTATCGTTGGGTGAGAGAGTTTGATGAGTGACAAGTTGCGACCAGTCGAGAGTAAAACTTGGGCGATGGTTGGAGTCGAAAAAGTCGTTCGGCTTGAGGGAAGCCACACGTTTTGTCATGTAACGAAGGTGCTTGACGAGGATGGAAGCCGCGAAGATGCATTTCTTTGTCGAGCCGACCCCGTCGCCTCTTCATCTGGAGCAACTTCTATTTTGGCTGATTGCTGCGACTTCGCAAAGGCGGGAGGCAAGCAGTTGGTGTGACGTCCTACGGCAGTGTGGTTGAGCCGGGTCAGAATAGGAAAGCACAAGGGGGCCTATGGCATTGTTTGCGACGGATGCGGCGAACGGACAAAAAGCCGTTGAAATTCCCTCTTTTCAGTCGACGTCGCGGTGAGACAATGGGAATGAGACAAAAATCCGCCCGCGGTTGAGGCACGGTGGCGGCAGGCGGCTGGTGCCATGGCACAGGCACTTGGCCCGTGCACCGTACCTTAGCCATGTAGGTAGGTAGGTAGGCAGGTAGGGTGACTAAGGAAGTCCCGTCGTCCTCTGTCGCGGTCTTCCAGGTATCGCAGTTCCTTAGCTGCCACGCATACCTGTTGCTGAGATCACTGCCGTTTGGGGTAGCGATTTGGTAGTCGTCAAGTGACTTTGGTTGTGCAATCTTGGTTTGAGGTACTGAGCGGCTGCTCAACATGACAGTGGTTCCTGCCGTGCTGCCTTGCATTTTGACAAGCGCAGCCACGTGATTGATCTTCCGGCAGATAACCGGTCTAACCTTACCGCAAATAAAATATGGGTCCGCGCGCAGAAATGACATCCTTCCCAGACGGGATCGATCACTGAAGGTGGGAGACAACCCCTGCACTAGTGACCTGCCTAGTCTGCTAGCAGTGGAGAGGCTCTGGTTTGCATGACGGGGCAATTTTTCAGGTCGCGACGACGCGCTCAAAGCATCCCGGCGCCTTGCCTTGAATTCCTCCAACTACCACCCAACATCAACACCGCACTCCACGCCGCGCCAAATATCTTAGCAAGCAACAGTTTCCATCTCGACACGCGCGCATTTCACCCCAAGACATTTTGCTCGCCATTCGAGCTATGCGCCACCTTTTTTGACCAACGAACAACCGCACACGATGAAGGACTGGAGCAAACAGACCGTCGTCCAACTCAAGGCCGAGTTGAAGCGTCGCGGGCTTGCGCAGGCCGGCCTTAAGCAGGAGCTTGTCACGCGCCTCGCCGATGATGACGCTGCCGCTGCTGCTGCAGAGAACGAAGCGGAGGCCTCTGCAGCTGAGCCGGCTGAGAGCTCCGAACCTCAGCCCGACGACTCTGCAGAACCGTCTACTGACCCCGTTCCTGTCGCCGACTCCGCCAAGGAAGTCGCGAGCGCGGAGCCCGAATCTGCAGTGACGGATGCGGCTCAGGCACCCACCGAAGCGAGCGAAGAGCCAAAGGCTCCCGCGGAGACAGTGAAACAAGAAGATGCCCCGGCCGCCATCACAGAGACTCCGGCTTCTGTCGAACCCACGCCCCCCGCTCCTGCCGAGATAGCACAGGACGCACAAAAACGGAAGCGCCGATCAGACAGCCCCGTCGTGTCCTCCGAAGACGTCTCCCGCAAGCGCATCAAGGCAGACCAAGACAGTGAGGCGCAATCATCGGAGCCATCTGGCGTGACCGGATTCATAAGCAAGATCAAGGAGAGTTTGGAGGAGAACACCAGTCTCGTGGACGACGTTGCCAAGGATGCGAAGGATATTTCCGAAAGTCTACTGCAGCCTTCTGAAGGCGAACCGATGGAACAGGACCAGCCTCTGGCCGCGGAGCAAGTTGCCGAAGATGTCGCAATGACAAACGAAGAGGACGTGAACGAACGGTCCCCCGCCCATGTACCGGCCTCAAAGGATCTCAAGGTTGCGGCTCACAGGTCGGGAGACGCCGCAGACCAAAACTTGGAGAAACAAGATGTGTCCGAGCCGACACAGCAACCTACCCCTCACCAAGACGATGGCAATGCCATGGAATACGAGCGAGACGTTCAGCCAGCTGTTCACCCTGCAACCAAAGCACTCTACATCAAGAACTTTATGAGACCTCTTCGAGAGAACGTGGTGCAGGAACATCTCTTAAAACTAGCCACTCCCACCGGCGCAGAGCCCAAAGAGGACGATATCGAAGAGCTTTTCGTCGACCAGATTAGGACCCACGCATTTGCCATCTTCAGAACTACGTCCCAGGCCTCACGCGTCCGCAACGCTCTACATGACGTCATCTGGCCCGACGAGCGTGAGCGCAAACCGCTTTGGGTGGATTTCGTGCCGCCGGAGAAGGTCAGAGAGTGGATCGAAGAGGAAGAAGCTCAAGGATCTCGCCGTAGAGGCGCACGCTGGGAGGTTCTCTACGACCGCGAAGACGATGGATTCGTCGTTGCCCGCCTGGATTCCGGCACCGCGCCCCCTCCCGCGCTGTCAGCGCCTGAGCCAGCCAGACCCGTTCCTTCCGGACCAGCGGTCAAGGACGTTAACGCCATTCCCCTTGGGCCCCGCGGAGGACGTGGAGCAGACGGCGTGCCATTGGGACCCCGCGGAGACCCCCCGCGCGGACCTGGCGGAAGGGGACCCCGACAAAATCAAGGCTTTCCTGGAGGTCCCATCCAAACTACAAGGAATAATCCCCCAATTTCTTTCCAGCCTGTCTCTGAAGACCTGGCCAGCAGACGTATCCGTAACATGCGATCGTTCTACACCCAGGACCTCAAGAGAGACATGGGCCCCGAAACCGACATCAACCGATACACTTTCGAGCAGGGCGATAGCTTCGTTGACCGCGGTCAGGAAGTCTTCGTCGGCATTCGTCCACCGCACAGAGAAGCTCAGCGGCGTCGACAGATGGGCAGTGGACCGCCGCCTCGCGGACCGCCTGCAGGACGCGGCAGACGTAACATGAACCGCCGCGCTCCCCGTCCTTTGAGCGACCGGTACCTGCCAGGCATCAACGAGAGCGGTCCTTATAGGCAGGGTGACCGCGGAAACTTTGGTTCTCGATTGGACGACGACCGCCGTGATCGCTTCGACGAACGCGACAGACGGCACTAGAGTCGTCGAGTAAACAGCTGCAAAAACGACGACGATGGCCCTAGTGCTCATGCCTCGGCTTTGGGGCAAGTTTGGACGAGGGCTATCCAGAGGAACCCAACGGCGTACAGTACCTCATACGCCGGGAGATGACGAGGATTTAGAGAGATCGCCTGTCGAGGTGTTTGACAGCAACGACTTGGCGGAAATAGTCTGGAAGGTCGCGGCCCGCGTGTTTGGCCGACGATTTCTTTCCCGAGCCAAGAGCGACTCTGGATGTACATGATGTGTAAGAACAAAGGAAGATGACCAAAAACGATTGTATCATTGGCAGGATACAGCGTTTGCCAAGGTTACGACACACAGAGGGGTGGAAAAGAACGAGAACGAAACAAAAAAAAGGAAATACCAAGATGGACGGACGGATACTTTGGAAGGGCAGCTAGCTGGTTGACTCAAGTGGCTTTTTTTTATTCAATATTCTGCTTCCCCTGAATATTCATTGGAGGGGACAGAAAGTCTTAGACTGCTTTATTTCCCACCTACACATCCGTCGGTCATAGAGAAAAGAGAACGTGCTGCCGCTGCCGCGACGTTGCGATACCACTGCCCGCCCAATGGCGGGCTTCATCATACGGGAGGGCACTTTTATTTCCTTTGCTCTTATTCTCTGTAGCCCCCCGAGAATAGCCAATTCAACGAATATTTCAGGGTGTCTTCGTGCAGTGGGCGGAGGCCGTCTCGTGGAAACATCAGTCATTGATCCGTCATCCGTAATCCGGAGCGCCTGCTCCTTCCGTTCCGGCTTCGCCTCCACTCCAGGAGCAGCGCTCCGTCTTTACACTGAGGATTCTGCCAAAAAAAAAATTAGTGATTCCTTCGCGGATTGGTTGAGCTTAAAATCCCCTCTATTGATTGGCTAAACTAAAAAAACTAAGGAATTAGTGCCATTTTTAGTCTGTTTATTAAGTGGGGCCTGCTTAATTAGGTTAGGTAGGAGCTAGAGCCCTTCGGAGCCTGGGAGCCCTTCGGAGCCTGGGACCTATACGGAGCCCTTCGGAGCCTCACGGAGCTTGCGCTCCGGTAGTTTCGCTGACCTACTATGTAATATTTCAGCGTCCAACGTATCTGGTACACCGAGCCGACGGCGCTTGTAATATATCAGCCTGCTCGCTGTGTCCTGGGTGCAACGGGGCTGAAATATCACCAGCTGGTTCTATTACAGCTTGTGTTCTTCTGTCTCCCTACTCTCGCTGGATTGATGCTGCGTAGATGTACGAACTACTTCCATGGGGCCTCGAGTAGTTGGATCAATTGCATCTGGGATTTTGAGCAGCGTGTCTCTTTAGTTCAAACTGCGTATGCGGTCTCTTTCCGTCTTCACATGGCATATTAGGGAGTTGTTTCCAGATCATATATCTGAGGTCAATTTGGAGGAGGTGCTTCTTTTGAGCTTTTCCGATAACTATAAAACAAATAAAGGAGCCACGAAAACTGCCCAAAACCCGAGGAAACATCCCATTTGTACCTGCCACGACACCGCAAACTCATCAAAAAGTCAAGAAGAAAGGTCATGCAAGACTAAAAACTTAGGCAGCCGCGGCCAGGGTGGTGGGCTCGACGCCGACACGCTCCCTGCTCAGGATGTCAAGCATGAGCTGGGTGGGGCGGTTGTCCTTGTAGATCTTCTCGCTGTCCTTGAAGAGCTGGACGTTCTCGATGTACTTGTCGAAGAGGTAGGAGCTGTCCATCGGGCCTCCCTTGGCCTCGGGGTGGAACTGGGTGGAGAAGATGGGGCGGGTCTTGTGCATCATGCCCTCGTTGCTGCCGTCGTTGAGGTTGACGAAGTACTCCTTGAAGTCACTGGGCAGGGTGGAAGCATCAACGGCGTAACCGTGGTTCTGGCTGGTGATGTGGCACTGGCCAGTGGTCAAGTCGAGGGCGGGGATGTTGTGGGCACGGTTGCCGTACTTGAGCTTGATGGTGCGGGCGCCGACGGCCAGGGCGAGGAGCTGGTGGCCGAGGCAGATACCCATGATGGGGACGGGGGAGGTCTCCATCAGGCGGCCAAGGTTGTAGATGGTCTCCTGGCAGTGAGTCGGGTCACCGGGGCCGTTGGAGATGAAGACACCGTCAAAGTTGGAGGCAACCTTGTGGATGGGGTAGTTGTAGGGGAAGACGGTGACGGAGGCACCACGGCTGACGAGGCTGCGGAGAATGTTCTCCTTGACACCGCAGTCAATCAGGGCAACGTGGAGACGGGCACCGGGAGACTCGACAACGAAGGGAGCCTTGGTGCTGACGCGCTTGACCAGGTTGATCTGGCCGGGGTCGATGAAGCTCTCATCCTGATCGGCATCGTACTCGTCACCAATGGTGATCCTAGCGAGGGAGGAACCCTGCTCACGGAGGTAGGTGACGATGGCACGAGTGTCGACACCCGAGATGGCGGGGACGCCCTCACGTGCGCACCAGTTACCCAAGCTCTCGACGGCAGTCCAGTGGCTGTACTGCTCGGCGACGTCGGCGACGACGACACCGGCGCACTGGATGTGGGGGGACTCAAAGTACTTGAGGAGCTTCCAATCGTCAAGCTGGTTGGAAGGCACACCGTAGTTGCCGATCAGGGGCTGGGTGAAGACCAGAATCTGGCCGCGGTAGGAGGGGTCGGTCATGGACTCGGGGTATCCCACGAGAGAGGTGGTGAAGACAGCCTCGCCGGAGATGTTAGAGTTTGCTCCGAAGGCTCGGCCCGAGAAGACCGGACCATCCTGCGTCTCTAGTCAGCGAACCGTCATCTCTCGTGGCAGGTCTCGGTGCTCCGAGGCAACGTACTCGGATGGTGAAGGTAGCGTCGAGGTTGGCGACGGGGGCGGTGGCGCGGCTCTGGGTGAAGGGCATCTTGCGGCCCTTGCTGCCGGTGGCCTGCTTGGAGATGAATCGGGTCTGAACTCGGAGGCCGGAGCTCAACCCGGCGGCACTCTTGGCCGCGGGCTTGGAGAATTGGGTAGCCAATCGAGAGAACATGATGGGCTGTCGGATTGGGACGTGTCGGGTGGTAGATGGATTGGTGGTTATGTCAAGAGACCCTTAGGACCTGGAGGCCTTCCACAAGTGGTCTGTTGGCCATGGTTAGTCTCGTGTTGAGAGCAGAGCGGTGAGTCAAGCTGGAGGGCATCGTGCGGACCTGAGAGATAATCCTATTTGATGACGAGTCAGCAACCGAGATTTCCAGGCACTGGCGTTTAATTGAACGAGGACGGCAGGTGCAGGCAGAGCCCGGAGGCGTCAATTGGGCTGTGGGCACGAGCACGGGGCAGAGTTTTGGCCGGCGGGGTTTGAGGTATCACGAAGGCCGTGACCTCGACCACAACCACAACCACGGCCACGGCCGCAGGAGCAAGAGAGAGGAGCACAGCGCGGCTGCTGGAGCAACGTACCTGAGAGGTGAAGACTGACGGGCGCCCGTTCATAAGGGCAGATTTGCAAAGGGACAGTCAGAAGAAAGAGGAAGTAAATGTTCTCGAAACGAGATGTTCGGTTGTGGAGGGATTATGGCCGGAGGCGTTGTGTGACGGGGGTGTTGCACGAGTTTTGGTGGTGGAAAAGAAGGAGAAAAAGACGAGCGAGGGCGCAGGAGGCAGATATCGGGTAGAAAAGCAGAGCACGAGCACCACTTCAGGTCCGGCGCGGAGTCACAGCAGAGGGCCACCCGCCAGGACGGGGCCGGGGCTTTTTTCCAAGGTCACAGCCAGTAGACGCTGCCCAAGAGAAAAAAATGCAAAGCTTGTCATTGGACCCTTTGAGCAAATTTGCTGGCCTGGTGGGGCCCCCAACGCCGTGATGCGCCGGCCACGGGGTAAACGGGGGGGTGCTGTGTCTGGCGAGAGTTTCCCCTGCAGCGCCGGGTGAGGTCGCCCTCATACTGGCGGGTATCTTGGGTACCTTACCTAGGTAGGTATGCACCTAAGGCACCGTCTCTTAGGTACCTACCTTACCTGGTAAAACTTGTTGGACAGCACTCACCCACCCCGCTGTCAGGGCGCGCCCGCCGATGTCGTCGTTATCGCGGGGCTTTGACTTGACGTGAGGCGATGAGCTAAGACAATCCGCCCAATCCCACCTGGCGCTCCTCCTGCCGCTCCTCCTGCTGCGGCGCGTGCTTACCTTAATCGCCGCGCCCCGGCTCTTATCAGCCCTGTCGCAGCTTGACCGACATTACATCACCAGCACCGCCCCGAGGCATTGGGCCGGCACTTGGTGTGGGAGAAATAATACCCTGAGCCCTAAGATCGCCTCTGCAGCTGCCGTTGTGTCGGCCGTCTTTGTTTCTCCAGCGTCGAGCGGCGGTGCCCTCAAATTGACGCAATCTCCAGCCTGGTGGGCTTCGCGACAAATTGGCTCTGCTGCCACGCCGCCGCATTCGGAGCCGCCCAGTTCCACACACGCTGGATATCAACGGCTGTGACACCTGAACAATGCACAAATGGATCTGACGCCGTAACTGCATGTGGGTTAGAACCTTGGCCGGACATGACGGGGCGGACGGAGTCGCTCTCCGCCTCCGGCCTATCGGGCTCTTCCTTGCCAGCCAGAAACAGCAGACGGTGGACCGCCAGACTGAGTCCTTTCAACTCCTCACCGACTCGAGTCGGTGTCCTGGTCGACAGGAACAGACCCTTGCAGCACCGTCTGTCTCCTCGGGGACCCCGGCTCGCTCTTGCGCCGTCTGTCTGTCTGTCTGTCTGTCTGTCTGTCGTTTTCGCTCATCATTTAACAAGCTTCGAGCACGCAACCGGACTCTCAACTTTGTGTTGGGGAGACGCTCCCTTCTCTCAGCTTCTCTTTGCTTCCCGCAACAATAGAGTTGCGAGACTGAGGAGGAATCCCACCCTGGCCTCGTTTCTCTGCCACTGAATGGCATCACGTGCGCACTTGTCGTGTCGGGCGGCCACTCAGCCGAGACGCCTGCTTGCATGCCAAGAGCCGGCCAGGAAGTCTCGTACTGCTGCACAACCTGCATGAAGCCGCTCACCGACTGCCTGAAGATAACGAGTTGGCAACCTGGTGTTTCGAGCTCAATTTCCTGGCCGAGAGCTTCTCAACAGAGCTTCTGTCAGAGCCTCTGCGTCTGGGCTACGAGGTCCAGACCCTACAACAGTTGCTCCGTAAGCTTCGATAATCGGCGTCCTGAAGCACCAACTTGACTCGGGGCTGAGATGTGCTGTCTAGGAGAGGCTGGTTTCCTAAACGGTCCAAGAGAGCTCCAGGCCCGAGTTCCCCTCGCCCCACAACTCAACCTCCGCAGCCAACGGTAGCTTTGCTGTGGTCGTCAGCCATATCGAGTGTCATCGTGTTATATCACAGATGCCTCAAGCACCATGTCTGAAGTCAGATAGCATTGACTTTACCCGGGCTTAGTGTGCTTTCTCCCCGGAGCTCTCGTTTCATTCTATAATGACAACGTCCACGTCGCCATGTTGAAAATAGACGCCAGAGACATGTGCTAGCTGAGTGTGCACCAGTGTCTCGCCCATCATCAACGCCAGAACCCCATAACCCTTCCCTCGAGTCATCGTATCATAATGGCCCTCATTCATCATCCCGCATATCCCTCGAACGCCTGCGTCCCAGACCCGGAATCAAAACGCCCGTCACAATATATACAACCTGACCCTCCTGCCCGTCCCCTCCGCCTCAGCAAGTAACCGCCGGTTCGCCCTGCCCAACAGGAATCTCATCAGAAACACCATCCCGATAGTGAACGTCGAAAACATGAGCATCAAGATGAACGCCAGCAGGTACCGCGGACGATCTTCAGGCCTGAAGAAGTACGGGCCCCAGATGTTCCCAAACTGCGCCAACAGGCACACGATCGCCGTCGCCGCCGCTCTCTTCTCCGGCGTCTCGTTGAGCGTGCCCGCCGCCCAGCTGAAGACCAGCCCCGTCGGCGCGAACGCCCCCGGGATGAACAGGAAGCTCGCAAAGTACCGCACCGGCCGGTTCACCGTCGCCGCCGTGATGATGTACCCGACCATGGCCACGCACAACGGCCCCACGATGTGCAGCCCGCGGTCGCCGCGGCGGTCGCTCGAGACCGCGACGCACAGCGCCACCACGGCGGCGAGGAGGTACGGCGGCGCCGTGAGGATGAGCGTGATCGTGTTGGACCCCAGCCGGAAGCCCTGGACGATGGTCGGGAAGAAGCTGCTGAGGCCGTGGGCGGAGAGGAAGAAGGCGTTGAGGAAGACCTGGTCACGTCGTCAGCCAGGCGAACACACCTACTCCATCCGACATCCTGAGGAGGGGAACTTACGAATAGCCACGTCCGCACATCCCGCACCGCGAGCCTCAGCCCATGCCACACCGTCTCCTTCTCCTGCGGCACCGACACCCTG
The DNA here is from genome assembly GCA_025962755.1 of Colletotrichum tropicicola. Classification (NCBI taxonomy): domain Eukaryota; kingdom Fungi; phylum Ascomycota; class Sordariomycetes; order Glomerellales; family Glomerellaceae; genus Colletotrichum; species Colletotrichum tropicicola. Next base: position 138,614 of record JAOWMA010000066.1, read on the forward strand.
TCCGCCTCCATCCGCTGCGCCGCGACCTGCAGCTCCCGCTCCGTCATGAGCCACGAGCACACGCCCGTCCGCGATCCGACGTAGTCCGGCAGGAACGCGAGCGCCGTGAACGCCGACGCGAAGCTGCCCGCCCCCTCGATGATGAAGAGCCACTGCCAGCCGGCGAGGCCGCGGACGCCGTCCAGGTGAGCGAAGACGGCGGCGGCGATGAGGCCCGCGAAGGCGGTCGCGACGAGCATGCCCGAGTACAGGATTGCCGTACGGAAGGCGAGCTCTTTTTGCGTGTACCAGCACGAGAGGACATAAACTACCTGTCCGCAGTGATGTGTGTCAGACTGGGCAGGTGATTCAAGAACTAGGTGGTCCACTTACACCGGGGAAGAAGGGCGCTTCCACTATCCCGAGGACGACGCGTATGGCCACTAGACTGGAAAAACTCTTGGCCGCCGCGGTCGATGCTGACACGCACGACCAGAGTATTACGCAGCACGGGATGTAGATGCTCGGCCGGACGCGGGTGATGAGCATGTTGGACGGCAGCTGGGCGACCATATACCTATATCGTCATCCGTCAGCATGTCCACCGACCAGGACCAAGGACCAGGACCACCACGAACCCAGTGTTGAATATCGACACCGCCGTGTTGAACTGGTTCCCCACGAGCCCCAGATCCGCTTCGAACCTATTCAGCTTCGCCTGCCTGTTCTCGTTCCGTCAGCCGCTTCCCCATCAACAGCACACCCCCTCTTGTGTCGACGTACGCCAGATTGTTCCTGTCGAGGTAGTTGAACATATACAGCGTCCATATCACCGGCATCAGCGTCATGTCGAGCTTCCGGACCAGTCGTCTCTCCGTCGCCCGCCACTCCGGCTGTGCCATGGCGACTTCCTCCGGCGTGCTGCTCGGCCGCGGCGACTCGGCCAGGGGGCCTTTCTCGACCGTCTCCTCGGAGACATCTTTGCTCGCTAATGTGATTCTGCCCATAATGACGTGAATCTCTTCGCCAATTGTCGTTGTGGGCGGAGAAGAATAAACACAACACCCTCACTTAAAAGGGGAAGGAAAGGAATGTGAACCGAAATGATGTTCAAAATTGAGTGCTCTCTAATGCGGTACACATCTCATTCACACCCGAGCGTCGAGTCAGGAAGCATAACCCTTCCAGATTGGACCAAGTAAGGCGTTCGTCTAGGAGGCATATATCCAACACTCTGATTGCCCAACGCCCTAAAACACATGAGAATCCCTCTGAACACGCAAGGCACCAAGCCGAAAGCAAAGAGCCGATAACGAGCTCGGCCTCCCGGACGCCCCGGACTTCTCGTCACCGTCGTGGCCTCAAGGTGTGTTCTCCAAACCGTATTGGCCGGGGGACAAAGTGTTCCAGGCTCAAAGTCTATATCTCGAAGTCCTGAATCCTTGAGACTCTGCGAACCTTGAACCACTGCGGCTGCGACGCGGGGGAGGGGCGGGCAGGGAAGACGAGTGTTCTGACTAATGGGGGACTAATGGGGGTTAGCCAAGTCGTCGCCAAGTCGTCGCGAGGCTTAAAAGGTAATGGGAAGTGTAATTCGTGATCGGATGGTTTACTCCTTGACTCGGCCGATGCGCGCCCGCGGAAGCCAGTTCCCTTTCCCACCCGACCCCCTTCAGTTGAACAAGACGGGAATACCACCCGCCCCTCACACACACACACACACACACACACACACACACACACACACACACACATACACACACACACACACACATACACACACACACACACACATACACAGACAACCCCTCACGTCCGGTCTCCAACGACGTGAGGCTCATGAGTGGCTAGGTGCAATTAGACTACTCCAGCGCGCCGCTCCGATATTCCCGGATGGTAAGCCCACTCTGGGTGGATATGACATACACGCACGTTGCGTCATGGAGGTTATAAATCAGTATAATAGGAGGCCGATCTGGGCGGCATCCGCGGACGCTTGACCACTTCGTCCAAACATTCGAGCAGAGACGACGTGGAAGAAAAGACCGCGGACGTTGACAACCTGACAGCGCATTGCGTGCATCGCCGAGGTTTAAATCACGTCGTTGCAGATCGAACGGCAGCGAATTACAACGCCGATACTTTTCCCGGGCCGCAATGTCTTCGGACGCCGCCGCCGCCACCTATCCACCCTCCATCCCGGCCGCCACGCGGCTGCGGCGCCGGCTCAAGGAGACCGACGACCTCATCCTCCTCCCTGGAGTGTACGATGGCTTCAGCGCCCGGATAGCACTGGACGTCGGCTTCGACGGTCTCTACATGGTATCACCAACCCCCCCTCCTGCCTTCCCCTTCCGTCGCCTCCCTCCAGATTAACACAAACACCTCCCAGACCGGCGCGGGGACCTCCGCCTCGCGACTCGGCCTGCCGGACCTCGGCTACGCAACTCTAAACGACATGCGCGCCCACGCCGAGATGCTCGCCAGCCTTGACCCGGCCATCTCCCTCGTCGCGGACGCCGACACGGGCTACGGCGGACCCAACCAGGTCGCCCGCACCGTGACGCAGTACGCGCGCTCCGGCGTCGCGGGCCTGCACATCGAGGACCAGGTCCAGACGAAGCGGTGCGGACACCTCACGGGCAAAGAGGTCGTCGACGCCGACGTCTTCGCCGCGCGCATCAAGGCCGCCGCCCTGGCCCGCGAGAAGATCGGCTCCGACATGGTCGTCATCGCCCGCACGGATGCGCTGCAGACGCACGGCTTCGAGGAGGCGTTGGAGAGGCTGAAGGCCGCGGTGGCCGCGGGTGCGGACGTCGCGTTCCTCGAGGGCGTGAGGAGCGAGGAGCAGGCGCGGGCGGCGTGTGAGGCCCTCGCGCCGACGCCGGTGCTGCTCAACATGGTCGAGCACGCCGCCACGCCCTCGTGGACGGCGGCTCAGGCCAAGGAGCTGGGGTACAGGATCATGATTGTGCCGTTTGCGGCCATTGCGCCGGCGTACGATGCCATTCGGGAGTCGCTCGTGCGGTTGAAAGAGACGGGCGAGGTCGGGACGAAGCCGGATTTCACGCCCCGGAAGCTCTTTTCTATCGTGGGCTTGGAGGAGGCGATGGAGTTCGATGCAGCTGCGGGAGGTAGCTCGTACCGCCAGGTGTAAGTCGGTGCTGGAACGGCTCCGCGTTTGTGGACATGGGTAACTGCATGGCGGCTCGGAAAATCCCATGTGTTGGGAGTTTGCGCTGAAATGGCGACATGCTTTCGTCAAACCCACCTCCTTTTGTCCAAAATCGGAAGAGAGTCGTGAAGGAAAAGTCAGATAGCCAGGATGTGCTGGAATAGCCATGAAAGTCAAATCGTTCCCGAGACACTTTGCCCATCTCGATTGCACAGCGGCTCTGTCCAGGCTGCGAAAGTATGCCTGGTTTCCTGGTTGAATTAGCATTTCGCCACTTTCAGCAAGAGATCGCGAGCTGGCACCAATGTCGCCCTCTGCTCAAGTAAACCAAGCCTCCGGGCGAAGTCTGTTGATATACTCCCGCTGGCACGCACTTCGGCCGTTCGCCAGTGGCCGAAGTAATCCGATGAAGGTGTAGGGAGGGTCGATGCTCGCCAAGAACGCTTCCCATCGGGTAGATTGGCGCATCCGTTAGCTTACTTTTCCCCTTGACATCTAGAACGCCTGTCAGAAGATCTCCTTTGAGTGTTTGAATGATGCTGAGTGTTCGAACGGTATTCTCGATGGTGGCGGAAGCATCCCAGTCGGTGAAGTTGCCGAGTTGTGCTCGGTCTCCGAGCAGAGCTGGCTTCCGCGACCAGCACAACCAAACGAGGCACTCTGAAGCGACTACGACATTGATCCTGCGCCTGAGAGTTTAGTATCGCAGTTGTTGTCCAGACACAACACCGAGAGGATAGGCAGACACTGCCGCCTGGCGATCAAAGACGGTACCTCCTGCACTCAATCAACACCCCACTGACCCACTGAAACCTCTTGCATTTCACGGCAAAGCGACTAAACAGCCTGCGTTGAAACAAGTCTATTGTCGGAACTTCTTCATGTTGGTACAGGCTATTAAGTCACGCCCCTTACAAGGCGCCGAGCTCCTTGAGCTTCGCAACGAGTCCGTTGACGTCCTCCACCTTGCCGCCACCCTGGCGCTGAGCGGGCTCTGCGTTGGTTGTTAGCAAACATGCCCCAGTGAAACGCACTGTACCGGAAGGAGGCAGGATGAAGACGGGGGCAGCCGAGGGACTCACCAGTAACCTTCAAGACCTTCAACCTCTTCTCAACACCAATACCGTAGTCGGCCAACTTCTTCTTCTCGAGAGGTTTCTTCTTCGCCTTCATGATATTCGGCAAACTCGCGTACCGCGGCTCGTTCAGCCGCAGGTCGGTCGTGATGACGAGCGGCAGCTTCGCCTTGATGGTCTCGACACCGCCGTCCACCTCGCGGGTGACGCTGACACTATCGCCCTCCCCGAACTCGACCTGGCTCGCCTGCGTCGCCTGCGACCAGCCCAAGAGACCGGCGAGCATCTGGCCCGTCTGGTTCGCGTCGTCGTCGATGCTCTGCTTGCCGAGGATGACCAGGTTGGACTTGTGCTCCTCGGCGGCCTTCTTGAGCAGCTTCGCGACCGACAGCGGCTCGAGGTCGTCGCCCTCCTTGGTCTCGACGTGGATGGCGCGGTCGGCGCCCATGGCCATGGCGGTCCGGAGCACGTCGACGGCCTTGGGGGGTCCCGCCGAGATGACGGTGATGTCCTCGACGCCGCCGGGGGCGCGCTTCTTCTCGCGGATCCGAACCGACTCCTCGACCGAAAGCTCGTCGAAGGGGTTCATCGAGTGCTTGACACCCGCCGTCTCGACGCCCGTCTGGGCCTTGTTGACTCGGGGCTTGACCTGTTTTTCATCGGTTGTCCGGCGTCAGCTCGGTCGTTCGGTGGAAGTCACAAGCCAAATTTCTTGTGCGCCAATCCGACGGGCACGAGGTTGCAACTCACAGCGTAGTCAATGACCCGCTTCACGGGCACGAGGATCCTGAGGGCCGACATGTTTGAAGCTCTCTCTCTTGCTGTTCCGCCCTGGAGAGTTGATGCTGTTCGGTTCGGGGGATGGGGTGGGACTGGAATGGGAATTTGAGGTGCGAGCTCAGATTCAAGGCCGGCCGTGTCGTCACTGGGGAAAATGGGACCTCTGTGCAGCGATACCGGCTAACCTCGGGTCACCGCCCCACCTAACCCTTTTCGGTCACTCAGAGAGACGCCGACTTGCAACAGACTCCCGAAGCTGAAATGTGCCGGCTCTCCAGATATACGGCTCTTGGCCGCATATCCATCCTTCACGATAGCGACCTCTCGGGGTTTCTCCCCGTAGCACACAAGCCCACAGTGCCTGGAATGAGTTGCGACATGAGAAAAAAAAATAGCCCGGTGGCTCTGTTTCCCAATCAAGGTAGATGATATTGCAGCAAAATGATTTCTACGATATGCAGGCCTGCCAAAGCACAACAACCGCTCACTAAAGACCTTCTTCCCGAGCCCACCTTCACACTCACCAGTCGTCCCACCCGTCGTTTTCCTTCTTCGCAGCGGGCGCTGCAGCGCCGCCGCTCTTGGCGCCCTTGCCCATAGCAGACGTGCCGATCGAGCTGCTGCTGTTCTGCTGCCTCTGGTCCGCGAGATTGGAAAAGCTGTCCCAGAAGTCCTTCTTGCTCTCGTCCAGGGGCACCTGCCTCGATCCTTGGCCACCGTTGTTAGGTCCGGGACCCTCGACGAACCGGGTGAAGCCGTCCTGGGCGTTGCGGGCACCCTGCTGCGCTGCGCGCCCGACCTGGCCAGCGGCCACCTGCGCTTGCTTCGCAAAGTCGGATTCAGCCAGCTGAAGGGCGACGTATTAGTCCTGATCTCTTGGTGCGGGCCGGCGCCGGAGGAGACGGAATCCCGGAAGTAGAAGGGTCACCCACCTGTTTCGCTGTGGGCTGAATGTAGCCATCGTTGACCGTCTTGGCCGTCTTGGAGACGGTGCTCGTGAACCAGCCGAAGCCCTTAGAGAGGGCGGCCATTGGGTCCTTTTGCAACTCGTCCACCGTCGGCATGCTGCCATCCTTCTTCTCGGGCATGGGCGTGTTGCCGAAGCCTGCGTACTTGCCGCCTTGGCTTGGCGGAACGTGGTCCGGTCTTGAGGCGTTTTCGGCGCCGAGCTTGGAAAAGTACTTGTCGTCCACCTTAACCTTCCTGCCGGGGCTCGCCGAGCGGCTGTTGGTGCCGCTCAGCGGCGTGCCGGTCCTGCTGACGGGCTTCGCGGCCGCAGCGGGCGCGGGCGCGGGCGCAGGCTTCTTCTCCCCCGGGACGTATTCCTTGCCCTCGACCTTGGCTGTGAGCCTCTCCTTCCACTCCTCACCCACCTCTCCGCTGTATCGCTCCGCGATGGTCGCGTCGTCCCACGAGATGCCCATCATCTTGGTGTCCTCGTGCTGCTCAAAGAAGTTGCGCCAGTCCTCGTTGCCGCCGAGGCGCATCCGCTCGATCTCGACCTGCTTGAAGGCGTCCATGGAAATGCTGCGCACAAACGAGATGTGTACGCCGAGGCCGCGGTGAACACCGGCGCATGACAGGCAGATGAAGATGCCAAACTTGGGGGACGCCCATTGCGGGGACGGGGCGTTGCAGTCGCAGCAGACGTTGTTCTTGGCCTCCTTTTGGATCGCGGCCAGCTGGAGGACGAGAGAGTCAGCGGCGAGCGGCGTGGTCGCAATGCGGCGGACGGCGTCGGAACGGAAAAGAACTCACCTTGGCTCGCGTCTCGGGGTCGACCTCCCACATGGCCTTGGAAGCCATCGTGGGAAGGGCTTAGGGGATTAGGTAAGGTAGTGAACGAAGAGTGACGGCGGCGCGGGCTGAAGTGTGCTCGAGGTTGTCGCAGCAAGGAATTGTGGAGGGGCTTTCACTGTTGGATGCCGATAAGGGGTCGTGGTTTGCTGCAGAGCAGACCAGGGGACGGCAGTCTGGGCGGACGTAGACAGCTGGCCCTGCTCTTAATTTGCCCTTAGGTACCTTAAGGTAGGTAGTGTGGGTGGGTGGTCGACCTGTTCGGGCCAGGGGCGCACGCGACCTTCAGCCTCAGCTTTTCGGGCTGCTTTCGCCGCCCACACTCTGATCCGTGCCACGGAACGAGGGCTTTCTCGATCAATCGCTTCGATGCGGCGGCTGTCTGTCTTGGTCTCTTGGAGGGTCGCGACAAAAAACCACAATGCGAGCTTACCGTGTACGGCAGCGGGACAGGGGGCCCAGCACAGTTCATGGGGTGCTGCTGGAGACGCAGCAGCGCAGCAAAGGTCCAGACTGCCACCTGGGACACTTGGCTTCTGGAGTCTGGACTTTGGTGGCGCCACCAATCGCGGCCCTCGAAACACAGACAGGCGCCACTGAAACCGACAGTGATTCCACCCAGCCGCGCGGAGACGACACTCTGTCCGACGTTCAGACGGATGCGAACTTTACAACCTTATTCGCTGTTCGCGACTGGCACTGTACATCACAAGCACTTGCACTCATTCAATGGGCACCAACATCATGAACTGCAAAAAGCTACCCGTTTTTATTCGTTTTGCGCCGAACTTTTCCTCTTCCTTCCAGACCGCCTCGAGCTAAAGCTAATGTACAACCCAGCACAGGGTGACGGAGAAAATGGAGGTAGGTAACAAATACAGGAGAGGTGGTCGGTGAGATCGTTTGTGTATTAGTTTAGGGATGATGGCAGCGCTGCACATCCTGTCTGAACTATCTACCGAGAGCGAGTCTGGTGAGAAAGCAGACGTAGATGTAGTGGCCACCTATGTCAGGGGCACTTCCAAAAAGGGGAAATCGTCGTAACAGATACCGCATCATGAAGCTCGTAAAGGCATCGTCTCTGAAGGCTGGCTCAGAGACACTTTGCCGGGGGCTGGGTGGGTTGGTGATCCCTCAATTAAGAGGACGTGGTGGTGGCAGGAGCGGCCGGGGTGGCAGCCGCAGGGGTAGCCGCCGCAGGAGTAGCAGCGGCAGCGGGAGCGGGAGCAGCCGTGGCGTCGGCAGCAGCCTCCGAGGTGCCGTTGGCCTTGGTCTCCTCCTTAGGAACGTTGGCCTCCTCGTCGGTCTTGTCGGGGCTGTCAATAGCGACCTTGACAGCGATCTCGCGGCCCTCAATCTCCTTGCCGTTCATCTCGGTGACGGCCTTCTGCTGGAGCTCCTCAGAGGCGAGGGTGACGAAGCCGAAGCCACGGCCCTTGCGGGGCTCGCCGCGAGCCTGGAGCTTCTTGATCATGAAGCGGGGGATGGGGCGGAGAGCGATCTTGGCGGAAGAGGGCTCGTAGGCGGCGAAGAGCTCCTTAAGCTATCGGGGTGTTAGCATAATTGTTCGACTGAACCAGCTGGCGGACAACTAACCTTCTCCTCGGTCAGGTCGTAAGGCAGGTTGGCGACCATGACCTTGGTCTTGGAGGCAATGCCGTCAGCGGGGGGGCCGCGCTCACGGCGCTCACGGGGAGCACGAGGCTGACCAGGCTTCTCGGTCTTGCCGGCGTCAGTAGCGCTCTTGTTGGTGGCGTCGGTCAGAGGCAGAACCTCAGAGGTAGCCGGGACTTCGGCAGCAGCCTCAACAGGGGCGGCAGCACCTTCGACAGCACCATCCTCCTAAGCGAAGTCAGTAATGTGATCCAGTACATCTACTCTTGTTAGGATGACTCACGCGGCCACCACGGGCGCCACGACCACCGCGGCCACGGCCACGTCCACGGCCACGGCCAGATGGTCGGCGGCGGTTACCCTCACCGGCACCCTCTCCGTTGGCGCCCTCAGTCTTCTCTCCAGCGGGCTCAGGCTTGCGGGCAAGCTGAACGGAGACCTTACGCTCCAAGATCTCCTTGCCAGAAAGCTCAGAGATGGCGCGCTCGGCCTCAGTGGGGGTGGAGAGATCGACGAAGGCGTAGCCAACAGGTCGGTCGGTGCGAGGGTTCTTGGGAATGGAGACGGACTCGCTGTGGAAAAAGGCGGGTCAGTATGAGTTGGCACGCGTGACGCAAGTGGGTGGAATTTTGCGGGGCTGGTGAGGGAGGAGAGGCCACGCTGCAACATCGTGACATTGGAGAGAGGCGGTCTGCACGCCGACGCGACGGCAGCGGCAGCATGCGGGGCCCCATGTCGGCCCGGTATGACTCTGAAGCAATACGGACGAGGCAGCGATGGGATGCGATGCCATGTGCAGCGCTTCAGAGCCAGCGGACACCTGATGCTCGGGGTAGGTGCGCCTGGCGCCGAAGCTCCAGCAGGCTGCAGGGGCTATGACGGAACTGATGGTGGAAGGAGCGGCGGATGACTTACACAAGGTAACCCTTGAAGAATTCCTTCAACTCCCCCTCAGTTGTCGCGTAGGCCAGGTTGCCGATGTAGAGGCGACGTCCCTCAGCAGCGCTGGCGAGGACGGCATCGTTGTTGGCGGCAGGCTTATCGGCGGCCTTGTCGGTGATAGAGGCATTGCTCAGAGCGTTGGTAACGTCATTGACGGCTTCGGAAACCTTCTCGACGGCAGCAGACATTTTGGCGGTGTTTGGCTGGATGAAGAAGAGGTTTGAGGTGGATTGTAGGCTGCGTGCAGGTTGAGGTGCGTGATAACAGATGACGTGCGAACGAACTTGGGACCCGGTGACAGGAACTTGGTTCGGTAGGCTTGGTGAAGGGAAGTTCGGTGAAGTTGAACTCTGAAACAATGGGGGGGAATTTTCTCAGGGTAGCTTGGTGCCCTAGAAAGCTTGAGAGAGGTTGACAGACGACTTTGCGTTGCGCGGTGACACAGGATCTTGAAGTTGTGATGTGGAGGAAAGGGGAGAGAGGAAGGGAGGTCAAGCCGCGACCTGAAATACAAATATTTTTTTTTCCTGGTGAGCAGGGGGGAACGAGGGACGAGGGTAAGCGAGGCGCAAACCCACCGAACAGCAGGTGCGGCCCACGCCTGGGAGCCCATGGGATGGAAAGAGCGGATTGAATGGCTCCTGTGGCGGTGCGGGAAGACGAGGGTGCAGGTGGGTACTTGCCTAATGTGTCTGCAGCAGGCGGCAGGGGTGGGAAGGGGGAAGGTGGTTCACAGCACGAATGGAAATGACGGCCAGCCAGCCAGCTCCCTCACCGAATGACGGAATGGCTCTACTGACCTGTCGTGATTACCACATATTTACCAACAGAATGGCCATACCAAGTGCAGGCGGTCCATGGTTCCCGGCTTCTTCTTGACCGCGTCGTTGTTGTGTTCTGCTTGTGTAGCAGGTACGCTCGCCATGACTTGAGATGAATCGATCGCACTTGACAGCGGAGGCAGCTCCTGCCACGCACGAGTGGCGGTTGCTGGTTTTGTCCCGGAAGCTTGATGGGCAGGCACGGCTACGGCCACTTTTGGGACGAAAGGCGGTCGGTGTCAAGCAGGGGAAGGCACGTAGGTACCATGGCAGGTTGTTGTCATCTGAGAAGGATCCACGCGATAGTGTTAGACATGGCAGGTACTTAGCTGAGCAGCCACAGGGCACGGGCTCCAGCAGACGGGACCGACGGCACCCCTGCACGGTGAATGCAGCGCTGCAGCTTCTTCGCTTCTTCTTTTCCCATTTCCATTTCCATTTCCATCTTGTTATTATCGCTCTCCGGCCTTATCAAGCGCATCGCAAAATCGCCGTCCATGACTGGCCGAGAGAACAACACACGGAGAGATACCACATGCAGCCATCTGCAACACAACACAGGCAACTCCCCCGACCGGACTTCTGTGTGATCTGCCCAGGCGGTGACCACAACACGGCGAATACCGGCCTATCAGGGGAATGAAATGACTCTTCCCCCGCAAAATGGTCGCGATGGGATCCCAGCCAAGCCAGCCCCGAGCCAGTGCCCACTCGCGGATGTGCGTGTTCGTGGAGCCACTGAGAGCCGAAATGCGACAGAGATCTCGGCACCTGCGGTCTCTCTACGCGGAGGCTGCGGATGCTGGCACGCAAGCCAGATGGCCCGCCGGGCTTTCGAGACTCCTGCCATCGCATTTGTCTTTTTCACCATGATCAGCAGGCCGCCTGCTGATGCGGTTTGCCTGTCTCCCAGAAAGCCGGCTTGCAATGGCCACAAGTCCCGATTGGGTGCCACAGTGTTGATTTCTCTCGGCAAAACTTGCAGGCTCAGGTCGCCCTAGGGCCCGCCTGCCTGTGGAGAGCTGCTTGTCGTCCACGTTCTGTCCTGTTCTCTTTCCTTCGGTGACGTCCATCGTGGCTGCCGATGGAGCGCTCGATATTGAAGGGCAGCCGAGTGGCGGCGGACTTGTTCTGGCACTCTGCTGGCACGGGGAAGGCAACATCAGCTGTGGAACGAAGCTCTGCAAAGGAACGGGAAGTTAGTTCCAGAGGCACTTTCGGCAAAACTTCCTTCAAGCTCGCCGAAGAAGCAGCTCGGGAACTTTTCAGCCTTCCGCGAGATACCCAACCTGGGCGCACAGTTCAGACCAGCAGGGTATCCAGGCAGCACGCATCCATCGACACTGGTCGTGCAAACTTAGTACCCCATCGAACCGCCGTCTCTTTGCTGTTGGTTGACGAGAGACACGCGCCGGAGATTTAAATCCAAGGGTCCACCAACGACGGTGCGTCCGCCGATTGAGTTGCCTTCTTCTGTGTCCGACCCTACCTTACCTTGCCTTATCTGATCTCAGCCTTCAGACGCACTAGGGCGAGGTAGGACAGGTACCGGCAGAAGTCGCCTTGGGCCGCTTGCTCCCCTGCAGTAGCCTGCCGAACGATGTCGTCCATTCCGCTGCAACAGGGCTCAAGTGGGCGAGACATGTTCGAGTGCGACCACGACGTCGACAGCGGATGTTCAGCCAACGCGACAAGACGACGGCAAGCGGCCAGGTGCACGCGCTCTCTGACCGCTGATCCGGCCGAACATCGAATTGGCTCGGGCGGATGCCAATTCAGGCCCCGTCTCCCGCCCCCGGTCAGCGCCGCACTCCCGTATCTATGGGACCGCGGAGGACTGCTTGTGAGCCCGAAATTGGACCAGAAGGATCAATTTCCCATGGCCCACTGGATTTCGCGGAGCGCATGAAGCCTTTGGAGAGGGACCCCAGGCATGTTGCGCTAACAGCACAGGGGTCCAGACGGTGCGGCTGCAGGGGGGCTGGCGCAAGAAATAGGGACGAAGGCAGAATTTTGCCTCTCCCGGCGTCTCTGGCCATTCCTGCGTGCTCTCATGTCCGATTTCCAATATCTGGAAGCAATACGGCCGCGGCGAATCAAAAGGGGCTGCTTTATCGTGGCCATCGATCCACCGGCAATCTCCCAATATTGTGGCTGCGGCGCAAAAAGCACCTTAAGTCTGGAGAATGAACGCCATTGAACCATCGTATTCGCAAAGACTCGGAGACGAAGCCCTGGGCCATTCGACAGTTCTGTCAGCGATGTTGACTTTTCGGCGCTGGATCCGAAGGTGAGGCGACAGCCCTGAGTCGAGAAGCTTCGCCCCGACTTGCGTCGCCTTACCTCTTAGCTGGCCTTTAAGCCCCTCGGTCCCTCCTGGCCCTGGGTTTCCCCACAGGAGCTTCTTCGGAAATGGGGCGCCGTCGCCCGCCTTGCCCCGAGGGTGACACTGGCGCCGCCGTCCCGTGTCCGCGGTGGTCCCAGCCCAACCCGCCCAGCCCGCCCAGCCGTTACCTCGCATGCAAGGCTCAGAGCCGCCGCATCTTAGGGGCGCTCAACCCACTCAAAGCGGCCCTAAACCCAAGAAGATTAGCGACAGAGTCCCGGCAGTTAGCCCTGTGTCTCTCATCTCTGCTCCCTGTGGCGCAGAATGATCTGACCCGGATCTCGGGAATTTATCCATGCCCGTGGCTGACCAGCATCAGCACGTCACACAAATCCATTTATTTCAGCAGGCACATATGGCTTGGTGACATCGAACTGTGCCTTTTGCCTACCTAGGCGTGGTGTTTGAACATGCTGGTTGAAGTGACTGACACATGACCTGCCCACCAGCTGATGCAAACATTCAGAACTCACGCAGCGCCCAACAATGGCACGTGATCCCCGCCAAGGGCACTTGCATTGCCGCATCTAGCCTGCCCGAATGGCTCGCAGCTCCGATGCCGCTTGAGGGGCGAAGAAAAACATCTCCGAGCCTGCGCACTAACGAATCCGGACGTTGCGTTTACTAAGAGTCACGGCTTTCGAGACTAACAACGCTCGGTGTCTTCGCGTGCACTTCTAGGTGACGTTCTTGTTTTTATGAGTTTTGGTCTGCGTTTTTGTCCAGCTCCGTCGACTCTTCGTATATCTGATTGGCAATACCGACCGAAAAAATGACAGCTACGGACGACGGCCCCGAGCCGGCACGTGTGGCCGACCTGCCCGGACGGTCCATGCTGATCCTCTACGGCTCAGAAACGGGCAACAGCCAGGATATTGCCGAAGAACTGGGCCGAAACGCCCAGCGCCTGCACTTCAAGACCAAAGTCGATGAGATGAACGGCACTCCATTGGTACGTCTGTTCGCGCCCTTCTTCTTGAGGATAGCCAACCGTTTTTCACACCAGCGTCGTCTTGCTGTGAACCCATTATTCATCATTTGTTAATTGTCGTACCCATAGAGCATGTTGTTGCAGTACACGCTGGTTGTCCTCGTCATATCAACGACTGGTCAGGGTGATATGCCCCGCAACTCAATCACCTTCTGGAAGAGCCTTTTGAGGAAGAAGCTACCGCCTGGTTGCTTGGGCGCTGTCAAGTTCACGACCTTTGGGCTTGGCGATAGTATGTACATCAAGTAAGTCATCGTCTAGTCTCGGTCTCCCTCTTGAAGCGTCTATTTGCCAGGGTGTTAGTGGGAACTAACATGCGCATTTGCAGATTCAACTGGGCCGCCAGGAAGCTCCATAAACGGCTCGAGCAACTGGGTGCACAGGAGTTCTATCCTAGAGGCGAGGCCGATGAGCAAGACTCTGACGGGTAGGTTGCTTGAGATTAAATTTCTCGAGATCTTGGTTGTTTCTCTGTCTCCGCAGCCAGTCGCTGGAACGTCTAGCATTTTGCGAGGTGCTTCCCAATCGTCTCGTGTTGATACACGACGAACACTCATTTTGTTGACCTGTTGAACAGCTGACAGCAGGACTGCCTCCCCTTCATCTATACAGCCCCCGTCCCCTACGCGCCCCTGACAAGTGTCTAGTTTTCTCATCAACCATCTACGCTAAGACGCAGTCCATTGTCTTCGAAATCGCACTGACATACCCACCAGCGCGGATGAAAGATACATGCCCTGGGCAGCAGACCTGCGCAAGAAACTGCTCGAGCTGTTTCCCCTTCCAGATGGTGTTGCTCAGATTCCAGACGACGCTCTCCTGCCTCCAAGATATAGCATCTCACTGGCGACCCGACCTCGGAATCAGGCGCAGGTTGAAGCACGCAATATCAACGGCCACGCCCACGACCCTCAACCCCAAGCAGAAGCCTCTGACGCCACGAAAGCAACGACAGTAGATGGCTTAGTGCATAAGACAGAATCCATCAACATCAACGACTCGACAGTCTCTCCGCCACCAACACTCCTGCCGATACCCGGCGGCCATAATGCTTGCCTCGAGCTCAACCATCAAGTCACCCCACCAACTCACTTCCAAGACGTCCGCCTGGTGCGTCTCTCACTGCCCCAGGGACACCCAACAATAAATCCCTTTGACAGCCTCACAATTTACCCCGAAAACTTCCCACAAGACGTGCAGAAGCTCATCGACCTCATGAACTGGGACTCCGTCGCAGACCTTCCCCTGACGCTCCCCGCGGACCTTCCCCGCGGCTTGTTCGTCGACACCAACGCAAAAGTAACCCTCCGTGACCTGCTCACCCACAACCTCGACATCACCTGCATCCCGCGCCGAAGCTTCCTCAAGGAAATGTCTTACTTCGCCACTGACCCTTACCACAAGGAGCGCCTCCTGGAGTTCACGATGCGCGAGTACACGGACGAGTTCTACGACTACACCACCCGCCCGCGCCGCACCATCCTCGAGGTCCTCGAGGAGTTCACCTCGGTCCAGATCCCGTTGGGCAGGGTGCTCGACATGTTCCCCGTCATGCGCGGGCGGGACTTCAGCATCGCCAGCGTCGGCCACGCCGGATCGTCGACGAGCGTGGACCTCCTCATCGCCCTCGTCAAGTACAAGACCATCCTCCGCAAGATCCGCCAGGGCCTCTGCTCGCGCTACCTCGAGTCCCTGACCGCCGGCACCCCGCTGAGGATAACGCTGAACCGCAGCTCCGCCTCACTCCACGGCGCGGCCAACGCCCGCCGGCCGCTCGTTGCCGTCGCCACCGGCACGGGCGTGGCGCCCCTCCGCCTCTTCGTGGAAGAGCGCCTCTCGCACCGCGAGACGGGCGTGGGCGACACGTCCGTCTTCTTCGGCAACCGCAGCCGGCACGCCGACTTTCACTTCAAGGACGTGTGGGAAGATCTCAAGTCTAGGACGGGAGGAGCAAAGTTCGACGTCCACACGGCCTTTTCCCGCGACAAGGACGCGCCCAGGGAGTACGTGCAGGACGTGATCTGCAAGCATCCCGCCGACATCCGGGCCATGGTCGCGTCGGACGCCATCTTCGTCGTCTGCGGCGGCAGCCTGAAGATGTCGCGTGCCGTCAAGGAGGCTGTCAAGAGCTGTCTGGCCGCAGACAGGGTCGCATACCCCGACGAGGCGGCGGTGGAGGCTGCGTTTGGCAAGCTGACTTGGTGGGAGGAGATTTGGTAGAGGCCGCGTGCGTTTTCTCTTATCTCGGGGAGTACTACATACATATATAGAGATGTTCGGATAAAGGCCAGCGTGGTCCACGAGACATCATGCTGGATATGGGTTATGATTAGACGAATAGAATTCATCATCTCCTGATGTTCTCACTATAGTCTGACTGGTACGTTGGAACTTGCCTTGCGAGTTCTCAATAACTTTCAAGTCACGATGGACCTCGTTGTATATCTTTGACTGTTTTCTTGGGAGACCCGATTGCCTCGAATCTTTAGCTGTGGATATCTTGGATACATGTACACGTAGTCGGCTTTCTGCTCGGATCTCTTGTCACGAGCATCAGCCGCATCATAACGTCCAGTCGCCATCGCCCATTTCTTGCCCAGCCCTTATCCCTCTGTTCCAGCTTGAAAGACCTGTTCCTCCAAACCCCATTGTATATATCCACAAGGGTCAATACCACCCTTTCATGACTGTAACCGAACGCCGAATAGTCCGCTTGCTTAGATCCTATGTCGGACCCAGGTATCTCAAACTCCGTCATATGTTGTAACGACTTCCGTATAATGACGCAACAACCAAAAAAAAAAGAAGAAGAAAAAAGAGAGGAAGAAAGGGAAGATACTATGCCGTCTACGCGGACACGGCTGAGCATTACAAATCGTAAATCGAAGACGAGATTGGTTTTGTGGGCCGTGCGTGCCCATTTACTCCTCCCAACTGTATCGTCGCTCCGCGGGCTGAGGGATGTGAATCCACTCGGTACCGTCGATACGTTGCTGGCTCCACGACACGTCCGGTTCCGCGCTCTGGCTCCGTGGCTGCATCTGCGGCAGACTCGCCTGTCTCGTCGACTCTTGTTGCGCCATCAGCTGCTCCTCGAACTCGGTGAAGTTGCTTCCCAATGTGTCGGTCGACAGTCGTCGATCGACCAGTATCTCGGGGACTTGGAGAAGGGTGCGCCCTTGGGGACATAGGGGAGCAATTGGCTGCGGCTCTGACAAAGAAACGTTTTCTGGCAAAGGGCCTACGCAGATTACATTGGAAGGGTTGATAGGTGTTCGTTGGTATGTTGAGGGCAAT
The DNA here is from genome assembly GCA_025962755.1 of Colletotrichum tropicicola. NCBI lineage: Eukaryota > Fungi > Ascomycota > Sordariomycetes > Glomerellales > Glomerellaceae > Colletotrichum > Colletotrichum tropicicola. Next base: position 155,472 of record JAOWMA010000066.1, read on the forward strand.
GGAGAGATGGGAAGGAGTGGCAGAGATGCCGATGTCGGTGTGTTGGAGGAATTTGTTCGACTAGGCACGAAGGCCTCGCTGTTCACGGACACAGATCGGGCTATCGTCTGCCCGTAATTGCTGACTGTGAAGGTCGGCGACGGGTAGGTGTGTCCATCGGTCATGGGAGATGGAAGGTCCGACATACGGTTTGTCCAATCTCCCTGCGGGCTGCTCATCGGCGAGGGGAGGGAACCCGGGTTTGAGGATGAGTTGTCGCAAGTGGTCGGTGACGTCGCGGAGGTCGGTGAGGATGGAGAAGACGCCGAGGCGGAAGAGTCAAAGTCGACAGGCCTGTATGTCGCGACAGGGCTCATATCCGGAATAGATTTCTCGGGGGGCGGGAAGTCGGCTGGATTCTCAGGCGGCATGTATGCCGGGACTGGGCCTTGGAGCTGTATTTCCACCTTCCTTCTTGCTGCCTCATACATATCCAGGTTGTGAGTCTCCTCCGTACCGAATGACGTGTGCTCGTGAATCGACTTGCCATCGTCTCCATCGAGCTCGATGGGATCAATGGGAACCGGCAATTCGTATACGGCGTGGTTGGCGTCTGCTGCAACCTCCACAGGCTGGGAAGTGCTGCCTATTACCTCGTGGGTAGACCGCTTCTTGTTTTTCTTTTTGCCCAGTATCTTGGAGAACATCTTGGCCATGGGACTCTGGGGAGGCTCGAGCATAATGGTAGATGCCGTGTCCTTGCCCTCCTCAATAGCCCGAGCGGCCGCTGCAGCGTATGCCCTCTTCCGACGGCGTAGGCAGTACCAAACGACGAGAAGGATCACACAGGCCGCGATCACTCCAGCTGCAATTCCGCCCATTTGCGCTGTCGAAAGGCCGTGAGTACCTGCCTGAGACGGTGGTGGAGGGTAGGGGCTGTTATCGGGTTGTTTAATTTGAGTGAGATTCAACTGTTTTGGCGAGTCGCTTGGGAAAACAGCTTGGTGAAGTGAGAACACGCCGCTGTCATACTTGGTGATCAAATACGCCTCTTGAAGAAACGATCGCCCGATAATGAATGTGTTGGTGAAGTTGGAGGCTCGCCGAAGAGGAAAATAGGGCACGGCAGGGTCACCGTACTTGATCGTTTCGTCCATGAAGGGGTAGCGGAGAACCTGGGCAAAAGCTGCAGCTGTGATGGTGATGTTGACTACGCCGGGGACTTGAAGAGGGCGGCCAAAGTCGTCGGTGTTATCGTGACTGCTGAAAGAAAATGTGAAGGAGTACGACGATGAGCCAGCTTTGAAGGCAGCATACTGCTCATTAGTGACCGTGTAGAGATTGAAAGTATTGTTGTAAGTCAGGTTGAAAGCCTTGGCGAACTCGTCACAGACGGCATCTGGCAGCCAGAGATAGGGAGTTGAGCTATCGATCATGGCCGAGAACGAAGTAGACATGTTTGACAAAATGTGAGTCTTGGAATCCCAGCCACCCGGGACTTCCATGTCCTGACCCGCAGTCACTTCGATCCCACGAACCAAGGCATGAGGTAGCCCGTCGCTCGGATCCAGGGAGAATTCATTGTTGTGCATCACAAATCGGCTCGCGTCGTAGCCTCCCAGTGTCACAGAGCACGGCGTGCCGGAAGTGCCCTCTGCCGAAGGTTAGGCTCATGCATGGCGCTGGGGGATGCATCTACTTACTGTAGTAAGCCCCGGCGGTGTAGCCGTAGCTGTAGCTGGGAATCCATCCGTAAGTCTTTACGGCCTGTGTGAGCGGAGATTCAGCAATCTCATTGCCGAAGCTGCCCTTGGTGATGCCGAGTCCAAGAAAGCCCAGGTAATAATCGGTGCTGTTGATGGAAGCGGTGATTATGTCGTTCATGGTCATCTCGTCGCCCGTCAAAGTAGTCGTCGAGACCGTGTCCAGTCCGTAGTCTCCGTTGCCGCCATACCCGAGATAGTCGAGGCCTAGTTGCCATCCCCCCAATGAGTTCCACGACTTCGAGTCCGCAACCGTGAAAACATTGCCTCTGGCGCTGTTGCAAAGAGGCTCCTCTGTATGAGGTGTTAGCTTAGGAGATCCATGACGTCGACAAGGTCGGAAGAAAACAAACGATAACCATGGACTTACTCGCGAGACAGCCGCCAGCACCAACAACCCAAAACTCAGACAGTGAGGTGCTCACAAGCACGTTGACCGACTGCCCAGGCGTACCGACCTGGAATTTGACTGCCGACCAGTTTCCATCGGAGCCGTACCTAGATTTGGTCAGAGTTGAAAAGACCGACGTAAACTTCCTGCACCCAGACGTACCAGTCGTTCGAAGGAGTGAGAGCCACGGCGGAGGGATTCTGTGCGCGAACGATGCCAGCGAGCACCGTTGCGACGAAGGCAATTGGCAGCATGTCGTCGACTTGAGGTGGAACCCGACTGGTGGTCGTTTCGAGGTGCGCCGAGTCACCAAGGTGTTGTTGTGATCCGCATGGGCGTTCCGAGAGTAGAGCGGGCCAAGCGAAGAGAGTGGTGACTGTCCATCAACTGAAACTATGGCCGACTCTTCCACACAAGACGCTTCGCGTGGGCCGATTTCATGGCTTTCCCAACAAGGCGATTCGAAGCAAGTCGTCGAGGGAGTGGTGTGCCGTGAGGGACGGAAGACGGGTGGGAGGAGGGGGGAAGAGGTGCAATTGAATGATCAGCAGGAAAATCTAGCTTCTGCCATTGAACTGAGTGGGTGGCAGGCGACCCAAGATGGCGGCCATGGCCATCCAAGCAAACAAGGACGAGCCATGCCTTACCAACCTGGACAAGGGCTGTGCCGCAACAAGCAAGGGAAGGCCGGGGGGCTCAATGGCACGTCGGGGTGTGAGACAAGGACCAGGGCTCCGGTCTGGTGGTCCCGTCGTTCTTGGGAAAGCTGGGGGCCGGGGTACAAAGCAGACATCCCTGCCCTCTTATCGAACACACAGTGCTTTTGCCTGCATTTGGACAAGTGCGGCGGAGCGTACCAAGCCTCCCTTCGCGGCCGTGGCTGTTGTCGTCGCCTCCTCGCCCGTCAACCATGTGTCCGCCCCCGCCCGAGATCGAGACACAGCGAAAGAATAGAATCCGACGGGGGCTGTAGTTCGCCGTCGCCGCCACGGGATGTCGACATGTTGTTGATCTAGCACAGCCAGCCAGTTTCATCGAAACATGGGGGCAAGATGGCAGCGAGTGGGCGCGAGTATTTGAATCAGACGCGACAGGCGAGGAGTAAGCGGGCCCTTCGAAGGCACACGCGAGCGAGCTGACAGCTGCGACGGGCACTCTGTCTGCGAGCCTCCCGCCTGTTTGCGACCGGAGACGCCTTGGCAACACGAGGGCTTAGGTGACGCCTCTTTGAGTTTTGGCCGTTTCTGTAGCGGGACGCTCAGCTGGTTAATGGGCTCGAAGACCACGGCCACGGCGGCGCTGCAACGAAAAGGTGAACCGCAACCAAGTTCCAAGAGCCACGGATCGAACCCGCTAGTCGGGTCGCGCTTGGACTATTGGGGGTCCAGGCCGCCTTTGTCTGTGTCTCGTTGCCCCTCGAGATGCGACGACGCGATGCAATGAAAGACGGGACGGCCGACAACCTGCAGGTCCTGTTGGCTTAGAAGCAGAGAAACGGGCGGGCTTGGTCGCAACGTTTGGATGAGATGGTGCGCCGCCAACGAGCTGCGATGCATGGCCAGCGTAGATAGTAGGCTTTTGCAACCTAAGTAAGGATCCGGAGACGCAGACGTGTAAGTGGCTCAATGACCAAGCAGGCGCAGATGGTGCGGTTTGCATGTTCCCGGGACAATAGAAACGGTAATTTGATGAAGCAGCCAAGTCTCCTGGCGACCAAGAGAGGCATTTTGCGGATTCCAACAGTCCGCCATGTCGTTCGAGTCCCGAAGGAGCTCTATTCGGCGTGCTGGGCGATGTGGCTGCCCGGTCACGGGATGCTTCTGCAGGTTGTCCCTTGTCGAGACCATCTCGCTAAAGTCGCAGGTTCGAGGCAATCAACTTGGGGCAATCAAATCATCCTGCCGGAGGCGACACTTGATTGTGCGGGAGTCCCTGAATTTTGTCACCGGAAGGTGGCCCGAAGCCACAGACGTTGGTGGGATTGGAGAGGACCTGCGGGCTTCGCTTGAGGAGCAAACGCAACAGGTAGGACGGCTTCGTTTTCCGTGCAAGGAACCCCAGGCCCGGAGCCCCTCAGCCTGCTGGTGTCAGTAAATCTAGGTATCTGCCCAAGCAGATGGAAGGGGCGTCTCTCTCTCACGGCGCGCCTGCCTGCTGTTCCGTCGCTCCGTCCCATCGAGGAACACACAGCAGACGGAGTCTCCGTACCGCCTCCTGCGGTGTGCATCAGTCAGCCAGTGCGTCGGCGACGTCGGCGTGCCCAGCGAGGTACGTATCTGTCTGTCTCTCGGCGAATCAAAGCTGACGGTAAGTGGAGCACCTTTGGATAGCGGACCTCTTGGCCCTCAGGTCGGATGCAACTGAATCTTCTCCCGGACCACAGCGATCTGACCTCGACATTATCCCGTCCGCCGTTGGGCATGCAGAACGGCAGCGCGGCGTAGCAGCTGCTGCACATCACGGTCCCGCAGCGACGGATGGCCCTCGACCCAATGCGACTGTGGGCCGCTGCTGCTCCAATTTGCAATTCATCGCCAGCCTCCCTCCCCACAAGCTGGGCCACAGGCCTGTCTCTTATCACGCCAGATATACCCGCCGTCCAGGATATGCCTCTATTCTGGGTTGACTCGATCCAGTGTCCCAGAGTCCGTCCGAGTCGGCTCCCACCCACAATCCTCCGACTTGTGTGAGGCTCCTCGCTTGGAAACAACCAGCTGCTGTCGCAGCCACAGTCATCGCCTCTGTTAAGCCGCTGTCCTCACGTTGCTGACGACGAGTCCAAGTGGTGTGTCGTCCGTCCACCGGGACAGTGCCGGAACGTGGTCGCGCTCTGTAACCTCTGTTCCCATGTCAATATCCCCACCGCCGACCTTGACCACCGGCTTCTTCGGCACTCAGCTGGAAATGTAAATGATTCCAAAACAAAACTTGGGCCATAACTACCGCAGTAATCAGCAGCCCGCACAAGAGAGAGAAGGAAGCACAACAAAACAAAGTTTTCTTCCTCATTCGCCCATCCTTTCTACCTGACACAACTTATCAGCCTGGCCAGGCGCGCCACCATCACAGCTACCCAGCACAACCCGGCGAACTGCACGGCACTAGCAAGAGACGTGAGGACCCAGCATGGAGAAGGGCCAAGGGAGGAGAAAAGGCTCAAGTTCCGCTGAGCGGCGCGGAAGATGGCTCCTTTGCACCTCGCTCGCTTGTCAATCCGCCTGATTGGGTCTCGCCGTCAACGAGGGACAACATGACCAGCGGGAAACTCTGCACATCATTGCTCATCACAGCCGCAAGGACCGTACACGTACAGATGGACGACACAAAGTACAAAGACCATTACAACTATGTATGCCATGGCTCAGCAAGTGCTACCAGCAAGCACTGACTCGCATCCTCGAGACCGTTAAAACTGGCGGCCACGCACCGTCGGTCGATTCCTCGCTGCCAGGTTGCTGGTAAGCTACAGCACCTTGGCTGACCTCTCTGTCCCGCGTCGAATTGTAGCACTTGCTGCAGAAGACTCACACGGCACGCCCTATTGCCGTTCATCATGGAGCCATGGCCTGGTATCGGTCATCACTGCAGCCAGCATAGCTGAGTCGGAAATGGCGAAAAGCTTCGTGGCTCCCTTGACGCCGCAAGAAAAGAAAAGAAGAAAAAAACGCGCTTGCCGGTACGCTAAGTACCTCCAGACCCCAGGTGCTCGCACTCGAGCTATGAACACCATTCGTCCAATTTCTCTCCAAATGCCGAGCGGAGAAGTTGCGCTAGGCCCGTCCGTACAGACCTGGATTGACCCTGACCATCGACCCGTCTTACTTAGTTCACACTAACTAATGAATCTCCTAATACTAACAGATTGCGAGAAGTTCGAACTTCTTGATGGCCGATGCAGGGTGAGGTGGCCAGCTGTTAGCACAACGAGACCTCTTTTTTTCACATCAGCTGTACATGCCGCAATGCTCCTCCCTCCTGACACGAAGAAGGCCAGCGCGTCTCTTGTTCGTCGGCAAGAACGACACCAGTTGACCCTTAGCCCCAGCTGCTGGCCGTCCCCTCTCAATAACTCGCTCAAATGCCGAGCTGTCGGCCCTGTCTCTATGTCCCAGACAGCCACCCTTCGTGTTTTGAGATGGATGACGGATATCTCCCGCGTGCACGGTTGTCGTATCCGTGCTGAACTGAGTTGGGAGTAGTGAACAGCAGGAGATTGTCTCACCGCAGCGATCCGTCATTATGAACACCTACCCGAACCTCGGAAGAAGGATGAAATGAAGCCATCTGCGAAGAAGGACTCCGTCGCGCAAGGTTCAAAAATTTGCCTCTGCTCTCCAACTAGTAGACGGCAACCGCAGTTAGGGCCGGCCTCGTCGGTCTACCTGTTGGATCGCCACCAGGGCACTAGACAAAACGGCGATCACTACTCGATTCTGGCGACGCTGGAAACCATCCTGGTAGCACAGATGGGCAGCCAAGCAACTATCGGAAGTACGACTACTTTTGCAAAGTCATAGTTCCAACAGACAACTGCTTCTGCCGACGGGCCAGTCTGCCCGGCCTACTTCCAAAATGCTGGACTCCCCTCGACGCAGGCTCGGTGGTCTAAGACATGTCTAGCTTGTGACTGGCGACAGTCACGACAGAGACAGAGACACTCTCGATGGAAACAGGATACGGTACCTTTCCCCGGACCAGTTCACGGCCGAAGCTCATCATTGACTAGTAGTGGTGGGCACCTCGGGAGGATTTCATCCCTAGCATCCGTGCATAGTCTTGCCCCTCGCAGCCGGACTATGGTGAGCTGGAATTCCGCCGGGTGTCACTGGCCAAGTTGAAAGACCAAATCGGCAAAGATGCATTCTCTACTGCAACTCTGAAGTTGGGAGCCTAAAGCAACACCGCTGGTGGGAGCCAGAGCTCCGGAGCTACTCTATCGCGTCGGCCCCTTGTCCTGGAAAGGCAGTCCATGATGCCTGCTTAGTACGACGCTGAAGGTCCAGCCGCGCCGGTCTTTTGCTGACGGGCGGGCCGCCTCAAATGAATCGGCTCATGTGTGTGAGCGGCACACAAAGGCACCTTGAGGTTCTGGGCCATGATTACGCTAGAAACTTTGAGGCAATTGGATCGCTTCCTTGCCTCTCTCCGACTTGTCAGACTACGCTACGCGTATAAGCACCCGCGCTACCATGACCCATCCCGAGCCAGCCACGAATATGAACCCACCTGCGCGCCATATTTACTGGCGGCAGCCGGGTTGGCTACCCGTTTACCTTGTCCCGCTACCCGCGAAAAGCCTATATTTGCACCGCATGTTGGGAGAAGTAATGCTTGCCATCTGTTGAGGAGATCAATTCATCGTTTGGAAGGGGGAGCCTTTCGAGTGTCGTCGCGACAGCTCCATCACATCGCACTCTAAGTTCAATGGCACGGCGGGCCGGGACGAGTGGGGGACAAGGAGACGGCGATTCGGGACGACGCAGGAACGTGAAACCCGTCAACTTTCTGCTGCTTTCCCTGGCAGCATTCTCGAACTCAGTTCATGCAATCAACAAAGCTGGTCCGTCACACCTGTCAAAATCGATCGCCAATGTCTCGGTTAACTGACGAGTTCGCAGCAGAACGCGTCCCGCACTTTCCACGACAAGCTGCGGGCTTCAACACCACAGTCATTTCTGCAGGCTTGTCAAGCTCTTCATCCCAAGACGCGTTCTCATCCACCTTGTCTTCCACTCAAATTGAAACCTTCCCAGTCAGCTCTGCGGATGCCAACAGTTTCTCATCCGTCACGACCAACCAGCAGCCGACGACATCGTTGCCAGGAGGAACCCTCTCAAAAGGACAAGAGCCAGGGATTGGCCGCCCGTCTTTGACGACATCAGACGAAATCGGTTCGCAGATCTTGAGTTACTCGAGCTCGACGAGGCCAACCAATGGAGCGACTCGCAACACGGTCGTCGTCACCACGTCAGGGCCGTTTGGCTCCCAAGCTACCGGGATCCCGGCGACCACAGGGGCCTCGATTTTGAGTAGCTCTTTAGGTGGCGGAAAGAACATCGTCGAAATCAATTCATCGATATCAACCATTCCCAGCAGCAGCCCAACGCTGACTTCGATACCGAGTGTCAGGCCATCCTTTCCTACCAGCAATACTTCCGCAATCGCATCGCCAAGCGGCAACTCCACCGGGTCCGGTACAGTCAGTGGAAACCAAATATTGACGTTGACGGTTCCCAAGTGGCCTTCGGACAAGGAGGTTAGACCACAGCAGTCATGTGTATCGACGACCGAGGGCGCTATACCAACGACATGGACCATCATTTACACATCAACGACAACCTTTTATGGGGATCCAACGGAGTATATCCCCCCTTACCCCGAAATCACTCCTCCGTCCTTCTGCAACCCTGCCGCGATATCGGTGGGAAAGTCGCGCGTAACAACCTTGACTGATTTCACATGCCTCACAACAGACGGCGGAGGATGCACCACTCTTGGGGCCCAGTCGTCGATAGTGCTTACTATAGAACCTTCCTTACCGCCGCAGATTGGACCTATAACAACGTACACGTTCGTCACGACGGCCAAAAACCCCTCAGTCGTCTATTCGCCCATCAGCACACCACATTATGGCCATGACGCTGAGACGAAGGCCCCGCAAGACAAGCACACGGCTATGAAACCCCCAAACAGACCCCAGCCGCCCCCTGACAGTCAAAAAACGCCTAATGCGGACATCAATTCTCCTGCACCGCCACGTGAAAGTGTCAAGGAGCCTCCGAAGGGGACTTACACGGTTACTGTTGCGCCCACCAAAGTCATTATCAACGACCAAACATTCACGCAAAAGGGCCCCTCAGACACAACAGAGGTCACCGTGGGCGGTGCTCAGTTCACAATCAACCCGAGCCAAGTAGTCGGCGGAGGCACAGTTGTTGATCGGCCCGGAAACGTTGGCCGAAGCACCGTTGCGCCGTCTAGTACCTCAGTGGAAGGATTGCCGGTGGTGATTGCTCCGGGAGGAACCCAAAACGCTGTCGTGTTGGGCGGGACGACGTTCCTGCTGCAGCCCCAACCTGTAACGGCGGTGGTCCAAGGCCAGACCATCACGATTCAGCCCTCAAGCATTGTTTTCCCGAGACAAACCGTTTCGATCAGCCGATCGTCACCGGTACAAACAGAGATTATTGTTGCGGGCGGCGAGATGATCACTGCCATTGGCCCCTCCGTGGTGGTCGTCCGGTCCACGACGCTCACCTACGGACAGGTTTCATCAACCATTACAGAGACTGTCGACGATGATACTATTTTGATCGGGCCATCAGGGGTGATTGTGCACAACATGACGATGGGCGGGCCAGGTGCGAAGCCCCCAGACACGACTTACGAGATCGTGGGCGGTGCGACTATTACGCAAGTGGGAGCCTCGCTGGTAGTCGTGGGAGGCAAGACATTTACCGTCGGGCCAGAGAGGGGAACCACAACGACGGTTGTCGGCGGAGAGACCATCACGATTGGTACGTCCGGCGTCGCGGTGTCGACGCTCAGCTTTCCTTACCCGTTTGGAGCGACGGTTATCACCACAATCAGCGCGCCGACGACCACCGTGGCGCCGGCGCCGCTCCCGTCCGAGACGAAAACGAATGGCGGGGCTGGCGCCAGGCACGCGAGGAGGGAGACAGGGGTCCATCTTGAGTTTTGCATAGCGATCGGCGTCTGGGTTCTGGGGCACCTGGTTTGAGACACGCAAGGTACATGACAGGTGGATGAGAGCAGGCGTTCACGGGAACCTCCTCTTGCGAAGAGAGGCAACGGCGGGCAGAAGGCAGGGAGGGCTACGGATTTGGAAAATGGGGCTCTGCGAGGGCAAAGCGGGAAGGGCTGAATTTGAGGATGGCACGACACCCAGGGACGGCCAAGGCAGGCACGTTGGGGCGGTTGTGGGAAGCCATCCAATGCGACCATGGGGGCACCGTGTGTCTCTCGAACTGTATTATTACAATCTTGTAAACATAATTCATGCTGCTAATGGGCCTCCAGCAGGGGCGAGGTCGCAGCGGCAAGGCACAGCCTCCTCTGCGGCGGCCGGGTCGTCATTGGGGGTTCGCAGCGCTCCACGGGGCGCCGTAGAGGGTGCCGAACGATAAATATGACGCGCATCATATCATCTCAAGTACCGGCAGCGTGGGAGAGAACCGTTCTAGAAAAAGGGGCGCGGCTGTCATGATTGGGTTGACAATGGCTGCGACTTTGGGCCTGAACAGGGAGAGAGTTCAGATGATACACTTGCGCGAGTCGTCGGGATGCTCGACACTGTGCGAAACTTGCAAGCGAGAGGCCGTGGAGGGGCATTTCGAAGGAGCCCCTCGTTCGAATTCCCACATGGCTATACGTCACCGGCCTACCCGACGACGATTGAGTTTCCTCGACTGCTCGCCGCTCCAACACATCCATCCCCTGGGGTCGGCAACGCTTCAGAACGTGGTTCCTGGCCTGACGCCAGACCTCCCCTCCCTCTCAGCCTTGGGGGCCCGGTGGGGTGGCTGGAGGGGTGGGAGGGGATTTGGAATCCGCGATATCGACCAGGGAATATGCCTTGCGCGCGCTCGCGGGTGCCCGCGGATGCGGCAGCATGGCATTTGTCTGCCCGCACCACCACCACCACCACCACCGCCACTACCCCGCCGCCCAGAAGCTGTCAAACGTGGATGGCTCGACAGAAAACAAGAGGGACGCGTTCCAATCTATTCACAACCCGGTTTAAACGCCAAGAGGTCGGGGAAAAGGGCCAGACGGCAGGCGGGTCCGGTTCACATAGATTGGAGGCGTCCGTCAGCCCTCTGTTTTGCCCTGGGGGGAATGGCGACACCACTTGGAGGCGACGTTGGAGCGTGGGTTTCTATTTTCCGCCGTCTTCCATGCTCTGCAATGCCAGTTCCCACTCTTGGCTATTCTTTGGGAGATGTGGGGGTGTCTATGCTCTTTTGGGGTTTTTATGTTGGATGATACGGTCTGTTAGACGATATGGACTCCAACGACATGATAGCATCAGAGTTGCGGACGCGAGGGGGCCTCAAGGCCAACGACTGTGACGGGCAGATCTGTCGGGATCAGATGGGATGGAGTGGCCCTACGTCGGCCGTTCTCCTCAACTCTAATGCTAAGAACTGCGCGTTGTGCACCGTGGGCGTCTTAAGACATTGTCTTGGAAGGGGAAGGGGGCCGGGGAGCGACGGGGAGCTAAGCTAGTCTGCACTCTCTCGGTAAGAAGACACGCATATCGGGGTCACACGCCGGCGTCCCGGGGCAGGGTTGAAGCCTCCACAAGAGATGAACGGAAGGGCAAGTGGACAGCTTGCTCTGGCCCAGCTGGCGCCTATCGGTACCTATACGGGCTTGTGTCACCGATGATGTTAGCACGGAATGTCCAAGTGGCAGTTGTCAGATGTCAGCCCTACGCCGTCTCGTATCGGTGAACGTCCCGTGTCTCTAGATTGGCGTTTGTGGCGCTCGTGGGATTCGCAGCGGTGAGGCGTACCGGGTCTCACCGCGTGGAATTCTCGACAAGAGGGGCTTGGGTTGTCGGCTCGTGTGTGTGTGTTATGCGGAGGGCTGTTAGCAGGAATGGAGATGGTCGTAGATTGTCTCGGCATTTTCTTAGCTCGAGTGAATTAATACCAGACAAATTATTAGGTATGGCGTGAGACACGGTGCCCATACGAGGACGGCGGAGGTATTGGTCAAGATTGACTGTGTCGTCCGTGGCTGATCGTGATCACCAAGTCTGGGGCCGGATGTTTGCGGACGTCGTTGATTCTGCCCCGGCGCCGGTTCGGGTGAGGTTTGGCGAGTGATTCGTTATTTCTTTGAACGTGAGACTTTTACCCACTGACACTCTACCACGGCAAAACCGTATTGCTATCAAGCTACTGGTGCAAGCCGCTGGCTTTCAGGGCTTGAAGATGAGGAGCACGTGGCCTGTGATAACCTCGAGTTGAATGTCTGTGTTGTATCTTATGGGCTTTTTGTCTGTGGAGGTTGAAATCAGATTCAGTCCTCACGAGCAGAAGGAATGCCGCTTGAGCCTCACTTAGATCGCACAAGTGCCCATCTGTAGCGTTCGCTTGACAAGTTGTTAGCGGATCCCTCAACCACGCCTGACACTTGAAACCATATTTAAACATGGCTAGACAAGTCTGTGTATATTACAGGTGATCTTGACGAAATTGTTTAAAGTTGTAAACGCGGTTGAAGTATTTGCCTTTTGATAAACCCTCCATGCTGTCGTGAAGCCTGCGGCTTGATCCGATGGCTTCGCAACATCTGGTCACTTTGATGGCCACACGCGTCGGCATTGTCGGACATCCATGAGCTTTTTACTTTTTTACTGTCTGGTCAAGGACTTCCGCCTGGTGTAGAAATCGTCACGGGGTCGTTCGTGTTCCGCCGTTGATCTGTTTATGCTGGGTTCAAATAGGGGTACGCCGTTGGCGAAAGGTGCTACCTGTGTACAACAAGTTCGTCAACTTTGATAGATCTACGGAAACATTTCAGGATACTGCCTAATATAAATTTCATAATTCTTCCGTTGCAAGAGACGACTCTGGTGTCCTGCGCCTGGAACGCCGGAGGTGCGCCAAGTCCAACATGCATGAAAGGTGATGATGGGAGCTTTGCAGACTACTCTAGCGCTGACAAGACACCTTGAAAGACTTGAACGGGCTGCGGGTTAACGTGCCTGGCAAGACCAGCATGATTCTCGGTAGCAGTCTACCAAGTCCCGCCCCAGGTCCTGGCAGATATTTATTTACTGAGAGTTGAACAGACATGGCCTGGACAAGCTCTACCACCTACCTACGCGTGGCATCATCATCGTCGTCGGGCAGATGTATCGTGAAGCTGCGCCTGTGATGAGGAGGCTTGGTAACGCTGGGGATCAAGTAGTTTTCGCTCGAGCGTCCAAACCGCCCGAGCTCTAAAATCCTCATTGCATCTATTTAGAAGCAATCTGATGACCCAGCCGTTATCCACGAACGTGCCAATACCAGTGGAGTCGCTTCGTCTTCTGTAAGTGCTACCGCCCACTACCCAGGTTATCGACCCGGCATAAAGGAGAGACGCGGCGATTCCGAGGTGACAATAGCGAAGGCCAGAGCTCGTAGAGTGCCAGTTTTGGAGGCTGGACTCAACCTTCCCATGATCATTCTAGGGCAGCGACGGTGTGTTAAGCGACAGCACCGACAAGACACGGGGCGCAATGGATCGGGGGCATGTGCAGCGCTCAAAGGTATCTATATTCTAAGGCTCCAGATGAACATCGCCATCCGAGGCAACAGCCTCGTGGTGGTGCGACTAGAACGAGGGGGTTGTCCCTCTCCGACGAAGTAGACGAAACAACATTACTGCAACAAGGCAGGAGAAGACAACTTGCTTTCCGCAAACATACCAGATCAAAACGACACGACTAAGAACAACGCAGCATCTTCCCGCTCTCTTCACATCTTTCCCTTCCCCTTGCCCTTAAACTCCAACATGGGAAACTCCTCTTGCTGGAATTGCTCTTGCTCAATGCCAATATCGGGATGACCATTAGCGGTGGCTTCCTGCAGACTGAGCCTCAACGCAAGCTCGAGATCGTCTTCCTGAGGCGTTGGTCTGCTGGACGAACCAGCACTCAGCGCCAGAGCGAGCTCCAGATCATCGTCGCGCGGCGTCGCCCGGCTGGAGGACCCACCCGCATTAGATCCAGCGACCGGCAAGTACCCCGCGGATGGGGAGGTTGACGGGGATCGCTTTGTCTTCTTGGCAGACTTGGGCTTGTATTTGACCGCAAACTCGTAATCGCCTGAACTGTTGCCTCGCGGCGACTGCCCGGCGTCGTTGGTGGCTTCCATGAGAGACAGCCGGAGCGCCTGCTGGATCTGCATCTCGTATTCGTCCTCCTCCTCGACAACGGGCGGGGGTGGAGTGAAGCCGGTGACGCTCGGCTCGGGCGTGATCGTGTCGACGGTGCTCTCACTGGAGGAAGAAGCGGTGTCCAAACTGGCTTCAGCCGCAGAGCCAGTGTCACTAGCACTTGTGCGGCGCTGCTCTTCCAAAAGGAGAGTTTCCTGAGAGATCATTTCAGCGTACTGGATGGCCTCTTCTTCGGTCAAGTCGCCGAATGCACCAACACCGAAGCGATTCCGCAGCCAGGCATCTTCACGAGCCTTCTGCTCCTGCTCTCGGCGGAGTTCCGCAGTTTCGGCGGCTATATAACCAGACACGTTTCCTCCTTGACGACGCGTTGCGAGACGGCCATGGATATCTGAGTGTCGGAGACGACGCTTGCGACCAGGAGCCTGACTCGTAGCGCTATACGCCCAGTAGCGGAGGAACGCGCCGAAGGCCATTACGCCGCGGAGGACGGTCGGGTCAGGATCGAGATGAATGGCGCGCGCGGCCGAGTAGGTGTCATAGCGGAGGGCGGGATTCATGGTCAACATGTGGCGAGGAACACGCCCGTTCGACCGTGCATTGAGCGTGCGAAGGGGCTCCAGAGATGAAGCCAGCGGGTCCCATGCTTGAACTAGGCCGTCGTTTCCGCCGTGGACGAGGTATAAAGCTGACAAGGCAACGCAAGAAATCTCTGGCGACTCCGTTTGGATCACTCGAAGAGGTTTGATCGCTGCATGGGCCTGCTGCTCCCGCATGTTCCAAACAACCACGGCGCCGTTCTTGGTACCTACGGCCACCATGCGACTTCTTCGACCTGGGATCTCAGCCACAGATTGTGCAGTCTGTGGAGTCATGGTAGGGGTGGTCGCCGATCTGTGACCAAAGTGTAGGGGGTCTTCCAACAGCGTGAGCAGAGCGTGGGATGACAGATCCAAGGCAGATGCAGTGATCTCCGACTCAGAATGGCTGCCGAGAGTCATTGTCGCGACAGCCCATTCATCCAACGAGCTTAGTGTCGCCGGAGGAGTCAAAGATCCCGATGAAGTCGGAGTCACTTCGCCGTTGCTTGTAGCGACAACAGCTGCGGGCTTGGGCCCAGTACGGTCGTCAAATCCGGATCCGAACAATGACTTCGGAGCTGGAGATGAATCTTGCGTGGTCAAGACACCCTCCGAAGTAGCTTCAAGTGCTTGAGAAATAGCCCTGACATAGCGAGTGACATGCGGTGCATGATCCTTGTCCGAGCCGCACTGGATAGAGACGATGACCTCGCCAGCGCCGTTGTTGTCGTCATTCGCGAAGTCGACTTCGAGCCGTCTGCGCATATCCCAACCGTCACAAACTTTACGGAAGTGGGATGGTTTGTAGCGCAGGAACTTTTCGATCTCGCGGGCTTCGGCGACGAGCTGCTCTTTGCTCAGTTTCATGGCATCTGCGGGCGATCGTGGCGAGTAGGTGCCCCGGAGCGCGTGCTTATCCAGTTCATCGGGTCGAGCGTGGCGCCGGGTCTGGTCGATGAGCTGCCAGTAGACAGACCGTCCAGCATACCAAGCATTCTTGGTGATGTCTTCACCCTTTGCTCGGTCCAAGGTCGATTTAGGTGCGTCGACGAGGTAGTATACCTCACCCAAAGCATTGAGAGCAACAGCCCAAACCCGCTGGGCGGTCTTGCGCTTCTGGGTGTAATTGTCATCAACCTTGATCGAGACGATGGGAACGCCTGGGCTCAGGACCCAACGCGCCGTCATCTCGCCGTGGGTGTGGCGAGGGCCGCTCCCGTCTCCGCCGAGAGCGTACGACGTGACGATTCCAAGAGTCGAGCCCGTCATAATGCCAACAGCCGAGTGTGTGATATTCGGCACCGCGGTAGATTTGGCAATCCATACACTCGAAATGGCTTCTGACAATTCAGGAATCTTTGGAATGTCAGGATACGTGTCAACCACTCCGGTGTCGCTGCCGAGATAACGGCCCCGTAACTCGTTGGTCGGACGGTAGTAGGCTCGACCACCGGGGAAGCCCTCTCCAGAGAGGAGACCGTACGGCTGGCTCACGTCCATGACGTTGGGGCATGCGGCTGGTCCATCGCCTAGACCGTACAGCTCCAGATTGGGGAACACCTCGTCGATTTGAAGTGCAGAGAAAGGGTCATCAAAGCCCCATTTCTCTACTTTACCCAGCGTTGGATCGCTCACAGTTCCAACGCCAAGGTCTGCCGCACCATGAATAGCCTTCGGGGGCTTCTTCCCATTGTTGAAGACGGCATGGACGTGGGTCACAGCCCAGGGCAGCTTGGAGTTGTAAGTCAGCACGGCGTTGGACTTCTTACTGCTGCGCGAGGACGAGCCGATGCCGCCTAAGCGCGTTCCTGGCTTGCCCCTGACGAGACCTCTGAGAAGGCGAGTGCGCAGCAAATATTCGCTCCTCCAAGTTGCGAGAGGTGTTAGGCGGGCGAAGTAGCGCGCCTCGGATCGAACGAAGTCGGACACATCGTGATCCAAAGGCCCCGGACGGCTATGCTCGGATTTGACAACCATGCTGTCATGGCCGGGAAAAAATCGCAGGAAGGCCATTCTCCACGCATGAGGAGTAGTGACGAGTGAGTAGAAGCGTTTCGACACCAGCGCCACCGCAGAGTGGGAATCCGGGTGTAGGTGTGACAGGATATGGGTCAAGATCTCTGCAGTGTCATTGTTAGCCCATCCGCCAGTGAACTTGCATGGAAACAGCGCGCGCACCATTGGGAAAGTCTGTGAGCTGTACACTGTCGGGCCGTGTATCGGATCGTTTGATGACCTTGAAGCCCAAGGCCTGCCGGGGCGTCGATGGCGTCAGAGCATTCTCGTAGTCGATGACTCGCTGTCCGGCGACAGCGGCTTGGATCTCGGCAGAGCAGGCGCTGCTGACGCTCAACCGGCGAAGCTTTTCGTCGAGCTGGGCAGCGCTGACGGCGTCGAGTGAGTCACGGCGGCCACCGTCCGGGACAGAGCGGGGGGATGCGCTGCCCGGGTCGGCGCGGCGAAGGTGATCGACGCCGTTCGGCTGGTGACGATGACAAAAGCCATGCTGACTTGGGGGATCGGGTGTCGGGGGATTGTCTTGTCGGCGATGCGGTTCTGAAGACTCAGTAGGCCAGTGTTGCATAAAGCTGTGGTGGGGGAGTTCGTGGGCAGGTGGCGGACGACTGTGCAGAGGCAGTTTGCACAGTCTTTGGGGATCCAGAAGGCGATGTGGTTGGTTGAGGTGCGCGCGGCGGGAGCTGGAATGTGATATGGGTTGCTGCGAGAGCGGTAACGTGTCGTCGTGTATTGGTGTTTAAGTGAAGCTTTTCGTGGTCGCGTTTCGTGACGAAATCTCCGGGAGATTGCGGGCGGGCGATGGATTATCTACGGGCCGGGCGTCTTATCTGGGGAGCGTCAACACCTTATCTGGTCGCCGTAATCAACACCAAACATTACATTCATGATGACATCTACAGCAAGGGAATTCTGCATTAAATGCAGTCTTTTGACTACAATCGTTGGTTTATGACTCTCCGCCACTCACAGCAGTTTAATCTACCGACCTGTCAAACAGACTGCCAATCGGGCTTGCCGAAGCAAAACAAAAAGTCCTCACCTCCCTATGACTGTTTGGTCAGTGGCCACAACATCAGTGACGCACCTCGTTTGAGGCCAAATTCTTTCCAGGAAGAGACTCAACCGTCAAATACCCTAGAAAATACGGACCATGCATGTCCCCTCTCCCCGAGTCTCTCTCGTCCAGTCAAAAAGAGGATGTAGAGGAGACAAAAGTTGAAGATGCGGCCAGTGTGGATTGAACACACGACCTTCAGATTAAGTGATTGAAGTTGACTTCAGTCTGACGCTCTCCCAACTGAGCTATGTCCGCCACGATCTTCGAATTTGGATGCTGATTCGATCGGTTACGGCAAATTAGGTAGCCACGAAATTGAGTAGTGAGTGGAGACCAAATTGCAGTGCTTCCAGCTCAGGTACCCGCTTGTCCGCACAATGGCACAACACGAGTGAAGCTTGTCTCTAACAGGCTCTGAGCCCCATTTCACTGGAAGGGAACGGCCCCATTTAATCGTTCGGTTAAGACTTGACTAGGTAAGGTAAGGTAGGTAAGGTAAGCTTTTCAACCTGCCGATTCCTTCCCGCGGCCACCGTTGGACCCCGTGACATGAGGAGAAGCGATCTAGGGTCCAAGAGATCTAGGCCCCTTTAAGGGCTGGCTTGTGGACTCTGTGATTTGTTGCCATTCGGAGCGCCATCGATATGGGAGCCCACGTGTAGCGGTGTGTTGGTCTCTAGTGTTTGTGGTATCGTCTGCACCAGACACCCCGAACCGCGGCCCCCGAAGAGATACTAACCACGCTCTTGCTTTTGAATATTTTTATTCTGGCTGATAGTGGGATAAATCCAGGCCAAACTCGGAGGCATCAAGCCTTAAAAGTCACAGTAATGGCAGAGTTATTCAGAGTGGCTAACGTGTGTCCAAGTCATGGAACATCGGTCGTTAACTGGAGATCCAATGTCCGGGCCGAGGAGTACGAACACGGGTCCGGGTCCGAACTGCACAAGCACCCTTGCCTGCGCAGACTTTTGATCTTTCAGGTGATCATGGAGCGATCCACATCTTCGTCTGCGTCGGACAATCGTGCCGAGCTTCATCGAACGATACGATGGCGCTGGTCTCATTAGCCGCGCTACGAGGCACGGGACGGCCCTCTCCTTGTACTACTTACATACATGAGAGGGCTAGCCAGATCGATCGCGGGCTTTCGGCACCAGGAGAGGTTGCTATTGGAACCAACAGACGAGGAGAGTACAAGATGAATTCATGCGGGGCCGCACGACAACAACGGGGCACCAGTTCGTACGGGCCACTCCAACAACGTATTAACTGCCCAGTTGGGGTAGACCCCTGTGTTGTCGATTGGGCACAATGCAGAACTGAGCTAAAGGATGAATACGTGTACAACAACGAGCAAACTCAGCGTCTGCTCGCCTCTCTCGCCACCACGTGAAGGCATCTTTGTTCCAGAAGTCGACCGTATACAATGTCTTCTGCAAGTTGTAAATGGCTATAACTCTTGTGAGACTAATCAGAGAAGAAGAGAGTAAAGTTTGATATCGGAGGGAAGCGCCTCGTCTCCGGGTTTAAAGACGGCAATGGTAGAGCCGTTGCCCCTTGTCTCTCTATAGCCAATGCGACAAGGAGAAGTCCCATCGTTGCACAGCAGCCCTCCAAAGTCTTGGACAGTGGTTGCAAAGATCCCAATTGTCCCTGGATCCATACTACCACTTCAGCCGACTATATTGACTCCCCGTCTAGTCCCTATGTAGAAAAGTTGACGACGGCCTGGAAGTCTGGCCCGAGCCCGGCCCACAGATGGCCTTATGAGCCGTTGTTCTCCGGTGGCGTGTAGAGTCTAGCTTTACAGAGAACCATGATCTCCTCATCGTCCGGTCGTCCGGACGTCTTCCTCGATACGGAAGGTCATATTGTTGGTTGTGCTTCGCTGCCTCATAGGTGAGTAAGGTGGACCTTGAGCCGAGGGGATATGCTGTTGAAGAGTTAGTTTGGGACTTTGGTGATGGATAGATGGAGTTGTCACTTGACGATAGTATCAAAACGGTAACAGCAATGAGGCTCTGGTGAAGTATAAAGAGCATCCAGCTACCTCACTCCAGACTCTTGTTTCTGCACCAGCCATCAACCTCAAGTTCCTCAACCGGTCTTTCTCGAGCCCCTTCATCAAGCCCGCACACCAGCTCAAAACCGCCAAAATGGTCAAGTCTCTGCTCTCCATCACCATCGGCCTCCTGGCTGCCATCGCCTCCGCGAACCCGGTCGCCGTCGCATCCCCCAGCCCGGTCGTCGATGTCGCCTCCCACGACCTCGGTGTTCCCGCCGAGGGCCTGCCGCTGCCCGGCCTCGTCCTGTACCCCCCGGGTCACAACAAGACCGCCGAGGCTGACATCGAGGCCTGCGGCTACGCCGGTACCTGCAACGGTTGCCTGCTCATCAACACCGGCAACGGCCTTGCCCTCTCTTGCACGTGCCGCAACATCGCCGGCCAGAACTTGAACGCGAACTACAACCTCGACAGGTGCATCGGAAACAGCGACGGCAACCTGGTCTGGTGGACAAAGTAAGTTTCATCAAAACTCTCACGTAGGAAAGCCATACCCTAACATAAGTAATCACAGCGGCGGTTGGTCTGGCTCGTGCTGGAACGTCAGATTCCCTGCTCAAACCAACCTGTACGCCACCTGCCGTCAGTACAACTGCAATGGCAAGGACACCAGCATCAACCTGGGTACGTTTAACCACCGTAGTCTTCCCTGTTTGTTTTTGTTGTAACGACTGGACACTAACATGGCCTTTTAGACCAGCACCTCCAGAACTGGGACGGCGCCATTGGCTGCGACTTTTAAGCTGCGGCGGAAGAGCTTTGGGGGGTATGCTGCAATCAATGGGGCGCCATTAGAAGCACATACGATGCGTTCTTGGCGATGGACAAGTAACTAGCCTAATACGGCGGCAGCCTCTCTGTTTGTACAGAAATATTTTCTAATCAAAATATATATGACCAATGCGAATGACCATTCCCCCGGTGATTACTGTTTGACGGTTCCGAGATGAACTTGCTTCTTGAAACTTGACTTCGGCTCCAACCACAATTCAAGCCACTATGAGTCCAATGTTCCGAGAGAATCATGTTGCTGTTGCGGTTGCTGTCGTCACCGTCGTTGCCGCCGTTGCCATTCCAGGGGTACATGTATTCGAGTATCATTCGGTGAGCGCCCGGACTTGCAAGGTTAGCATAGGAGCTAGTTTGATTATGAGAAGTATTCTTACCGTATGGATCAACTCTATAAGCATTCCGCGGCATTCGTGATAGCTTTTCGTATCTTCATGACCTCAAATTGTATGTCAACCATCTTGACACCATCGATTATATTGCCTGAGTGCCTTCATATAACCTCGCGTGGGTGGGCGAATGCATTTATCCCTTTTGGAATGAGTCTGGCTGAATGAGCCTTCTTTCAAAGAAGACCCTCAGTCTGCTCAGGAACAAACATTCATCTTCTATACCCAGCGTGTAGCACGGAAGCAAGATGACCTCGTTTCAAGGTTGTTCGCCAAGTTTTCTGGCCTCGGTGACATATGATTGTATCGGTTGTGGACGTTGGGGCTAGGATCTACTGCGGTTCCTTTCGAGTGTCTCTGGTGCCTCTTTTTGGGCGCAGTCCTTGGGCATCCTGTAGTTCTCTCCACGAACTCAGGCTTCGGAAACGTCTCCGTAGAGTTATCAAGAGATATCAGCTGCTATGGGTTTTCCATGTGACTCTGCCTGACAGTGATCGTAGGCTTGACGGCAGTAGTATACACCTTTTGAATACCAGGCCTACTGGCGCCGAGGCAAGATTTGGTACTTGATGTGTCCACTCCCACGGCCCTTTTGCAGCCTCTTGCGGCTGGCACTCATATCCAGTACGCCGTGCTGCCTGTCTGGTGCCGCCATGTCTGTAACTTGCCCACCACGAGCTTGAACCCGGAGAGAGCCAGGGAGAGTAATACAGCAGTGATCTTGTTCTGAGCTGGACATTCGTGATGGCTCTCCCACCTTAGTCTTCGTGCCGGAAATATAGTGGTCCGGATATCGTCGAGACGATACTAGTTGACAAGTCTTTGAGGATTATGATGGTGGTACGGGGCTCCAGGGAGTCTAGGATCTTGGGAATAGCGCTGACCGTTTGTAGTATGCATGCTGTGGGCGGAGCCAAGATCATTTGTATCGTACAGACGAATCACACAATTCAAGGCGGACTACGCCATTAGATATATACATCTTACAGTTGAGGGTCCCGGGTTTGCACCTGAAGACAGGTTCTTTATGACTTCACACAAGCACGGAGTCTAAGGTGCTGTAGGTTTACAATAAGTTAACTTAGCCAAGCTTTCTGACTTCAACAGCGGTCTTACTATGAGTATCATCAGCTTGAGTGTCGTACGAGGCGCAAGATAATTGAATATTGAGAATGGGTTTGGCTTTTTTCCGTCGTCACCTGTCTGAATGTGGCGGCAATGGTTGCATAGAGACGTTGGAAAATGCTGAACCCCGAAAACCTTGCCTTTTTTTCTTTTTCAAAATCCAACGGGCAGGTCCATCCATAATTCCTGTACCTTCTTCTGTGACACAAACTGCTTGCGGTGAAGCTGTAATATCCATACCAAGGCCATGTGTCATACGGGCGTTGACACCGTGCGTGCTGTAGCTGAGATAATCAGGTCGAACCAAGTGCGGGCTTCATTACCTTCCCATCCATCCATTATCTTAGTTGGGTAGGTACGCTGCCTTACTATTCACTTACGGGCCTCGCTTATGCCAACACACAAGTTGATAGCCGGCCAGTCAGTGAGCCAACCAACGCGGTGAGGCCGGTCATCCTGTTTCCCTTCGGGGACAACTTCGGATACAGCGCCGGCACGGCTTCGCTCGATCTTGCCCACGGGCGGAAATCCGACAGGAAGAGGCGGAGGAACAAAAAGGGGCACGGCTGCGGCTGTGTAGAGTTCCGAGGTCTACAGCACTAGACCATATTTGGGACGCCGCAGTGGTTACTAAAGACTCACTAAGTATCTTAAAAACTTAATAGTTTACTATCTACTTAAATACTTTTATAAATAACTATTAAAATTAAGTAATATAATATACTATAAAACT